>JABFPN010001659.1:0-27289 GCA_022817305.1 Leptoteleia sp. ZL-2020 | reverse complement strand
GGCCCCAGGAACGTAATTTTAGGAAGTGTCCTCAAAACTGCCATTGTTTCACAATGTGACTTTGGGGACAGTCCTCAAAACTACCAAATGTCCTCAAAACTGCCAGTAAACAAGTCAATAAAATGGCCATTTGGTCTCAAAACTGCCATTAGAATAATATATACACACATATGTATCATATATGGTCCATAATTTTTACTATGCTGACACGGTAAATTCTCCTATATTGTACACATGGATGAATGAAAAAAAGATTGAAATGAATAGTATATTACTCCACGCGGAAAAATTGGTTTTAAGTTGGTAAACCAAGTCAAAGGTGAAGGGTTAACAATCTGAAACCACTTTTATTCGAGTTGAGCACGATATTTTACTCGCCATGAAAATGAAATATGTTGGTAGCCCTACGGGCTATTATTTTTAAGGTCAGTAAAAATAATATAGAAGCTAAATTTTATAATATATAATATAAAATATTTTTATAATATAAAAAAAGTACTAGAAGGCGTAAATATTTACAACATTGGATTTCAATTTCAATTTTAATCTTACATTTACTAATATTGCAAACCAAAACTTGACAGCTAAAAACATTAAACATTCAAATCAGAAACTGAATAAAATAATTGTAAATAAATAATTCTACTATCTAATCAGTAGTTTTTATTACCAAGCCAGTAATTCTTATCAGTTGTAATTGCACTTATCCTACAATTATTCCTCTGATTTGAATAATCAAATGATCTGAAAATGTTAATATTCTTTTCTTTTTCTTTATCAAATATCAATTGGAGAACAATTCAATTTAACTGTTGACATTTCACTTGTCACAATTTAGTTGAAATGTCCTGAGATTGTTATTTCTCAAGATCATTTTTTTCTCCCCCTCTAAAGAAGGTGCAAAGAGGAAGGAAAGGGAACGTACAAATAGGAAGGAGTGCAAGGAAAGGTCAACGTATCTGTGGTTGTCCCATAAAATCACGGTTGTCGACTCCAAACATGGCGCTCCGTTTGATAAACGAAGGCGCTTTCTGGGATAAACGACGCGTGATTGCGTACACGAGGCTGGCATACTGATTGCGTAGGAATGCTCGTTTCAGGGTCAAAATCGTTCAATTGCGAGCGACGCGAGGCTTACCAACGTTGGGCCTATTCACGTATTTTGAAATGCCCATTCACAGCGTCGTACCTTTAATCAAATCAAACAAATTCGACAGTACTTGAATAGCTGCACGAGGCGTATTCTGAGAGCGCAGTTGTCGACAAAGTTTGATTATATTATTTAAAAGACTTTATTGATATTATTATATTGATGTGTAATGAAAGTGTTGGATTGGAATAGTTTAGTCATAATTTAAATTTAAAGTTTTAGACTAATTTCAAAAAAAAAAAAAAGATTCTTTTTTTGTTTAAACTTTTCAATTGTCATAAATTAAAGTAAAGATATATTAAATAATACATAATGTATAAAATATTACATTATATAGCAAGTATGTTTTTGGTGGAAAGTCATGATATATTAAAAATGTCTAAAAATTGTAAAACTATGAGTCAAACAGGTCATATATAAATTTTATAAACATGCTTTTACAGTAATGTAGATAATAATTTAATCAATTAAAGAAGTCATTATAATGAATATATTTGAAAATATGATTTCTATTTTTGGTGAACATTTTATTCTGCAAAACAAACTTAGTTTATAATACCTATTATAATCTGCATGACAAAAGTTTCTATTTAAATAATAAAATATTTTATTATTAAATAGTTAGGCTTAGTTGTTCAGTATGAAATCACGATTTTAGTTTATTTTATGTAAATATAAGTTGCTTTTAATAACATATGATTCATACGTGTTTAAACAATTTCAAACATGGACATGTATGGTTGATATATGGTAGTAATTGATTTCAATGTAATGAAATTATTGAACTATATATGGATTAAGAAAAAACATATGTGCCCTTATATGTATTTTGTATTTTCTTATATGAAATGGTTAACACATATATGGACCATGCACACATGTTTCATTTTTACTAGGGATACTTTAATATATAATCAAAGTATAAGTTTTATTTAATGCATTTTCTGTATAAAAGATACGTATGTTTAATTTTTCTTAATAACAAATAAATTGTAAGTTTACTTAAAAAAAATCTTAAATACACTTGCTATTTGAAAACAATAATAAGCTACAAAAAATTACATAAATATTTGTATTTATTTTTTACACTATTATTTTTGTTGAATACATTTAATTTACTAACTAACTTGTGTAGAAATTTTAACTGAATTGTATTCTAATATTTGAATAGCACATTTCTTGCAAATGCAAATGTTGTGTGCACGTTTCAGCCCAATTATTTATTATCTGAATAACATTATAGAAAGCTTAAACATTGTCCTAAATTGATTTTTACCGATACAATACAATATGCAACGAGTGAACTTGTTAATTATATTTCTCATAAAGTTCGTATTGTATTATATTTGAAGTTTATATAATAATAAGAAGAAAAAAATACTAAAAATCGTGCAAAATCAATTTCAAGTTAAATCATAAAAATGACAATTGATATAATTTAATAACCGGAAACACTTGCATAATATCGTGTAAAAATCACTGCCATCCACTCGATTGGTCAAGCGGACAGTAAACCACTGGGCAAATTGTTTAAAATAAATTATTGTTCGAGTGGTCGTGCGTTGTGAAAGAAGAATGCCAAAAGAGAATTCACTTTCGCTTTGGCACTTTTGACAAATACAAATCCTTACGAAATAAGAGGCCGAGTTGCAATAAAGCGGTTTGCATTAACCGTTCCCAATTGTGATTCTCAAGTTCATGCGCGCATAATAATTCCAATTGGCCTGACAATTTAAATTAATGACGGACGTTACAAGTGGAACGCCATTACACCTTATTTCGTTTAGTGTTTTCAATTCGCGGCCAGCTGTTAATCACACGTGCAAGTCTAATAAACTTCACGATTTTATAAGATACAAATGGAAAAAGACTAAAAGTGTCGGAGTTGTAAAGCATTTGCAGTTCAGCTACATTACGATTACTAATTCACCACAAATACTCCTACGTTATGTAGTTTTAATGTAGCTGCAATTGTAGTTGTAGATGATGAAATTATGTAAGTTAGCAGCATCTGTTGAGTATTATTGTGCTAAAATTAGTTTTACTCTCATCTTTATATATAAGCCAATTTATATAAATTTAAACAGTATTATTGTTTATATATAAATGCTTGGTGAGAATAATTTATTTTTATTGCAAACAGAATTCCGTTTTGTCCATATAACAAAAGGAAATCCTATTTGGTATAAGAGTACTTTGGACAATTTTGTGAGTGTATATGAAGTCTGATAGGTGGAGAGGAGGGAGTGATAAAAATTTAGTGACATTGTTAGTAATCTGGTCAAATATTTGAAAAAAATTACTATCTTAAATTAATAAAAAGTATCAGCACTTTTATATATATTATCAGCTTTCAAAGAGTAATTGTCGACAAACTGACACGTCTTGCTGACTTAGGATAGTAATTTCTCAAATTTTACAAATATATGATTAGTTTACTAACAATGTCAGTAATTATTATAAACCTTTTCTTTTTAAATGGCTGATTGTACAAGATTGCTGGTGGTAATTTAATACACTTTGTTATTGCTAACGTAATATATTGTATTATAAACATATATATTATAAACATAATAAATAATTTTAAACTTAACTACATATTTTGGAGTACCACAATTTACTTGTAATACAATTAAAAAAAAAGTACTCAAAACTTATCATGAACCTTTATCTGAAAGTAGTACTCTTTTGTGTTATTTTTTTTTCGATTCTATGTATAACTGTTACTTATTTAAAAACAACTTCAGTTCAGATAATCTTACCCATTCTGTAATCATAATTAAAGTATCTTTTCTTAGGTCAACAGAATATCAAATATGTTGACAGTTGGACTGCATTTTTATTATATCACTAAACAGATCACGACATTATCAAACAAAAGTGTACACGAAACACAGAAATCAATTGAAGAAATATGTGTCAAGTAAGAGAGATCGGGATTCGCATAACATTGGACGTGTCTTGTTCTTATCAAGAACAGATTACGTGGCAACATGAAGAGGAAAGATATAATAAAAATGATTAACATTGTTAAATATATTTGAAATATATTTGAACATATACGTTTGAAAAAATTGACAGATTTCCATCTTCCCTAATAAAAATGAACCATACATAGTCCATATATGAATTTTGTCTATTGATCATATATGTTTCATTTTTACTAGGGTTAAATTAGCAAAAAGCGTCAATTTGTCGACAATTATTATTTGAAATGGAATAATAGTTGTCAAAATATTGATACTTTTTACCAACTTAGAATAGTAACTTGTATCAACAAGTCATATTTTACTTTTAAGTAAATCAAAGTAACGCTTTGCTAATATTTTAGTAAATTTTAATAGATCTTTCCTCTCCGTGTGACTAATTTGTCGAAATGCCATTTAACAAATTTATGTGACAAGGCTTGAAGGTCAGATTCGAAGCAGAATTTACTTAAAAATGGAGTTGGAGAAAAAAAAAAAAAGAGGACGTTCCAAAGATGACGCGCATTTATTTATAACTATGATTTAAAATGATCACAAATGCCATTCGCATTTTAAGGGTCACTTTAAGTGCACGCTTACGATATCGTTAGTTTTCGTGAATCGCCTTTTATTGCGTTTTATCTTTTACGCGGAGAGATAAGAGTACAACTATTTAATAAAATGTTTGCTAGTTTGGCATTATACTTGCTGGATGGTAAACTAGATTATTAAAACTTATTAAATTAATTTATTAATAATTGCAGTTCCGTGTATTTTTCTAGAATTTATTTGACATTTTATTTATGAAATTTTATTAAACTATTTTATAACTTGTTTATGACGACACTGGATAGCAGTACCTAATGGACAAAACATAAAACCAAAAGTTTATCAGATATTAAAATTCAATTTATTAACATTTTAAATGCACTGATTTCTTAAACGATATTCTTTTTCCACCATGTAATGAAAAACATTTCAAATTTCATTGCAGATAATTATTAAATGTAATGTGGTTATTGTATGTTGTACGTATAATACATAACGCAGTATATTGTATAGTAAATGGTTACAGTTAAAAAATTAAAGTATAAAATAGTATAATTAAGAAATGCACTGATTTAATTATTATTTATTTTATTTGTATTAAGAAAAAATAAATGCACAAATGTAAATTTTTTATTTTACAGTACAAGAAAGTGATTTTTTATAATACCTCAAAAGCTATTACTGTATTACAATATTAACTTCACTAAAATATAAATCATACGATGATGATATCAAAAGATATATCATCTTTAAATATAACTATTATTTATGTCCAAGCAAAAATAGAAATGCAACAATAACCACTAAGAGAAAAGTATAATACCACACTTCTTTTTTTTTTTATAACTCTGAAAGTTTGTATTTTTAGATGATTATTATTTGACGCGCAATAATTTATAAGCTTTGAATAAAATTGCAAGTTGCAAATAAAATAAAAGCAATGCTTTTTTTGCTTAAAAATAATTGAGGAAAAATTGTTATACCACCGAGTTCTGTATTCACGCTTTCCCTAGCAGTTTAAAATGTTTCTTTTAATTTCATTCAAGTCGAATAAACCAACAAATTGTTGCAATTTCTTCAGTCACATTCCCCTTGATATACATTAATCTTGATTCGACTAATTAGCCAACGATCAACATTCATAAATTGATTCATTTTTATAAATTATCTTCAAATATCATCATAAATGTCTACAACAAAACAAAAATTTAACATGAATAATGCTCTAACACAGCAATTAATTGATAAAAATAAAATCCTTTTGCATTTCTGCATGCAAAAAGAAAAACTAATTTATAAAGAAGAAAAAAAAAACAAACAAACAAACCGGAGAATTGTCCTCGAATCGAAAAATAGAACGTGACTTCACTGCTGAACCCAGTGATTTTTTGTTGTTTCTCTTTTTTTTCCCCATTCACGAAACACAAACATCCGTGCCCCCTACCGGTCATTTTTCTTCGCCGAAACGGAACGCCGCGAAGTCGGCGAGTTGTTTATTAATCGAGTTATTACGCGAGCTCTCTTTGTCTCGTCCGCGTTACGTAACGGCGGCCCGGCCACTTGCGAAGGTATTCGCGTTACGCTTTTCTCGCGCGCCTGCAATTAACTTCGACCGAGCAACCTCGAGCGGAACGCGCCGTGCCTGGAAATTCCCTCGCATTTTTAGCCCGCTTTTTCATTGACTCTTCAACCGATTGCGCTTCATTTGGACGACGGTTTCGGACCACTGAGACGATACACTTCTCTTTCGTTATTATCAATTATCATTATTATTTGTATTTCATTTCAAACGAGTGATTGTGAACTTTGTGTGCAATTCATTCGTTCCCTTATTTATTTCATTACTACTTTATTTCGTGCGTACCAATTACATCAGTCGGAAGAACCGCGCGCATTCCAACGGTTAATCACGATGGAAATTTTGTGTTGGATACAAATACAAGTTTAAAATGATTATTACACCGATTATATTGTATATACAATGAAAACAATGATGTAACAAATGTCGGCGTATTGATGAAAAAATATTAAAAGTTAAAAACCAAGGTTTATAAATTTTAATTGTTGGTAAACTTTTTATTTTATGTTTTGCCCGTTAGATGTCGCTGTTCAGTGTCGCTAACCTATTGCATATACCGTTCATAAACCAGTTAAACAGTTAAGTAAAATTTAATAAACAAATGGTTAAATAGTACGAAACTACACAGATATACTGTTTTTAATAAACTAATTTAACGAATTAGTAAACTTCTAATTACAAATTTATACTTTTTTCTTTCCCTTGAAGTCAAATGTCTCAATTTTCACTTTTCTTTCCTCGAATTTAAATATTTTTATTTCTTAAAAGTTCTTTTTTTGCAGTATACTGAGTAACTCTGATGAAATTTGATCAAAGAAATAATTTAAGAAGAATGTTTGATTGTAGTAATTCATTTTTCTTTTATCTTTTGTTTAATATGACCAAAATTTTTATTTCATATAGTTTAGTAATTTAGTTACACCAACTGCTTTAAAAAAATACTTGCTATTTTTCAATTATAATCATAATTCGTGAAAACTTCATAACTCAAGTTATTATTTCACTTCTTCCTTTGGATGACTCAACAAAGCTCGACGAAACTGTAAATAACTGATTCCAAAATCACATATTCCTCGTCATTACAGTGACCACATTTGATTGAATTCAAATCAAAACCTCG
This sequence comes from Leptoteleia sp. ZL-2020, assembly GCA_022817305.1. Classification (NCBI taxonomy): domain Eukaryota; kingdom Metazoa; phylum Arthropoda; class Insecta; order Hymenoptera; family Scelionidae; genus Leptoteleia; species Leptoteleia sp. ZL-2020. Next base: position 19,925 of record JABFPN010001659.1, on the reverse strand, counting down.
ATAAAATGCTCGTCATTCCTCAGAATTCTCTTTCAAGTGCATTTCGTGTGGGATTTGTGTAACAACAAACGCAAGGATGGAAGTTTGAATGAAATTGCATCAATGTTAAGAGTAATGAAATTGCTAATATAGTCGATCTTTCGTATTTCATATTATTGCATTATAATTCTCCACTGGAATTAAATTAATTGATAAGAATTGTAATTAATTTCTCATCGCATTCTGACACAATACACTAAAAAAAAAAAGAAAAAAAAATTATAGTCCAAAAACCTTAATTTGGAGTCATATTGAGAACAAATTTGAAAAAATTGAGAATTTTTGTTGCAATTTGAGGACAAAATGGACAGTGTTACAAAAAGTACAATCAAAAATTGTACAATGTATTCAGAAATGTGTGAAAATAACATGAAAAATCATAATATTTACGTCCTTTCTGAATACATTTTATTTAAGTTTTGATTGTACTTTTGTAGATTTGTACGTTATGTCCTGAAAATACAAAAATAGATTACAATTTCTTCAAAAATTTTTCCCTCGTTGCATTTGTACAACAATTACTGTACCAACGGAGTAAAAATTTACAGTATTTTCACCACAATTTTCATAAAAAATTCTCCCACATTACAAACACGGCATTAAATATCCAGCACAACTATTTTTAATGTAACTTTTTTTTTTCTCCAACGCAGAAAACTCGCGGTTAATTTCTGTTTGCCGACGGACAACAAAAGTTTATTGTACGTGGGATTATTTAAAATTCAATTTGCCATTTGAATTGTATCTCAACGAGATCAATTTCCCATATCCATGTCCCACACTTTGACACATATTTCTCAACCTTTTCCCACACTAATTCCCCAATAACCTTGAATATGACGGCACGATCAAAGTATCACAATCGGATTCGAAAGGAACAGCACTGTTGGTCGCAAAATTTCGCGCTCGCTTATTCCGTAACATTGCAATGACGCCGCGGCGGAGGGAGGTCAGTTCCGCATTGAAAGAGAGACCATACGATACTGACTGCGCGGCGATCGGCATACGCGTATCTGACTACGATGTTTTTGTTAGCGTTACAAAGTTAATGATGATCGCATTGAGAACGGGAGAATGAAAGAATCACGACGCGGTAACGAGTTTTTCTTTCATCTTTTTTTTATTCTTTTATTAAAGCGAATCTTTTTTCTATTATTAATGAATTTTTATCAGTAATATCATTTACTGCCTTTTTTTCTTTAGTTAAAATTTATCATTCATGATTTTAAATTAATTAAAGATGCGTTTGAATAGAAATTCTACAGTGGGACCTAGTTTTTCATTGCAGGCAAAGATACTGAAGGATGAGATGGAAACAATTTCTTTCAACTTTTAATTGTTAATCCCAAGGAAAATGGTTTAATAAGATTCTTATTAAGAATATACCTAAGAAAACATTTCTTAGTGAGATTTGTCAGGATTTTTTTTTGTCAGGAGAAAAGATTAATAAAAACTACCAACATTGATAGTAATTTTGCTAAACTGGTAATATATTTATAAAAATTGAACAATTACTATCCTAAATTAGTCAAAGGTGTCAGCTTTCTAACAATAATTGTCAACAAATGAATACATTTTCCTAACTTAAGACAGTAATTTCTCAAATTTTACATGTATATGACCAGTTTACTAACAATGTCAGTAATTTTTATTTATCTTTTCTCTCCGTGAAGAATGCTTAGTTAATGTATATATATAAATAAAAAGAAGAGCTAAGTTAACTTTAAGAACACTTAACCGAACTACAAAGAAAAAGTCGTCACATTTTACTTTCATATTACAGTCAGATTATGTCAATCTATAAACATACAATTTTTTCAATTGAAAATATATATATTCTTCTCACAGATATCAAGACATTAAGTAAATGTTGATTAATTCAATCTATGCAACACGATGCGCAACATGATTACTTACTCGTCAAATAAGCAGATTCCTGAAATGCTTTTGACGGAAATAATCACTCTGGCAGCTTTGACTACGCGAATTACACGGAATAAATTTTTATCACAGTGTTTAGGTTTCGTAAACAACAACTAAATAGTTAGTTTCAACACAAATCAGAGATATTAGCGATTCGAGCTAAATTACATGAGCTAACAAAGACAAAAGCAACGAAAAAAGTTAGTTAACAATAAATAATACTTGGCCCAACTTATCCAACGATAAATTAATACTTTTTAGTTTGGTCTAATAAGCAAATTTCTCTCGTTGTGATTGTTTGAATTTTTCAATTTTTATAACTCATCCTGGACGTTACACAAAAGCCAAAAGTTGAGCAAGAAAGTTCTCTTAAATAAACAATGACGAAATCTGGTGTTGTAGCAACGGTTTTACAAGTGGTTAACAAAAAAAAGAAAAAAGGGAAAAGAAAAACAAGGCGAACAAATTTAAACCCAACAGGCAGTGAGATAAAAAGGTGTGTTCGAAAAAGCGTAAAAGGGATTCACAAAATTTTGCAATTTCCTTGCGCGGCCAACGAACGGTTAGGTAATCGGATAGAGAAATGCCCCCCGGTTCGCACGGTTGTAAGTACCAGAGGCCAACACTGATTTCTTGCATTTCACTTTCGCGATACGATCTCGGCATTTGTCGTGGTTAGCGCATGAAAACGGAGCCTGAAATGTCATTCTTGTGGACTTATTTTGTCGTGTTTCGCACCTGGTTTTTGTAATGGCAAACGACATTCCACGGTGTCCTTCAAAATCGAGCCAAAACTTTAATCCTTTAAACGTTACGCAACATCACACCGATCCAATGTAAATTGCTCAATAGTTCAGAGGAGGCGAATAAAAATTGAAAGCAAAAAGCCGCGTTAATTTACAGCAATTAAAGGAGGCACGAAAATAAAGGCGACGATGGGACAAAAAGGGGACAAAAAAGAGGAGGATAAAAAAACGAAAAAAAGTGGAATAAGAAAGACATTAATTAAATTAATTTAAAAAAAAAACACGACCATTGATTTAAGCTCGGAATTTGTGTTCGCTTGTTTTATTACAGTTATCCAACCAAAAAGTTAATATAACGGAACGTGGAGTGAATATGCAAAAGGAAGGCAAAAAGGTAAAAACAATGCCGGGGCGTTTGTTGTTTGCATCGCGTGGCACCGTTTCTTCCACGCTGGAACGCCTATCCGGAACGAGTTCACCGGGCCTTAAAACTTTTCGTTAGCCGACCTCGCTCGAAAATTGGTCCCATCCCAGTATCGTCGCCTTTGTTTTCCCAACTTTAGTGCCCCATCTAAATTCTACTCCACTATTAATACAGTGTTCTTCAATAAGCTTCACTTTTATAGATATCCAAGACTAACTTATTGCTTATTAATTTATTATTTAAATATAAATAAAGTCAAAAAACAAATCGTATAATTAATTGTATAATTAGGACTTTTTTATTTTATCAACAATCTAATTCTGCTCAGATGTATAAAAATACTGACATTATATTTATTTAAATAAAAGGAAGTAATAATAAATATAAAAAAAAAATTCTAAATTTACAATAACTTTGATTCAATAAATTAACTAAAATTAATTGATTATTAAACTATAATTTAATTGAAGGGAAAAATAGCCTTTTAATTTGGCAAAAACTCTTCCTGAATTATTAATAACATTAATCGGTTTCTTTTAATTGGTTCGCACGATGGAAATAAACCGCACGGCGCGACGGAAGTAGACTTTAATGTGGAAAGAGGGAAAAAATTGTGCGCGACTCGGTGGGCGCCAATTTACGACCGAAAGTATTGCTAAAATGGATGAGGCTGGTAAGCGAATCAAGGTTGTCGGCATAGACAATATTTATCGCCGTAGGAAGACGAGGTTGAAAAAGAAGAAAGACCTTCCCCGTTGCACGCTGGAACTCAAACCGGTGAGGTCATCCACAACGGTGACGTCATATTGCGGCGCGCCTCGGAACAGCGTCAAACGGTTCATTGATTTTTACTAATCGCTAAAGGATCAACACTTTCTAACGAGATCAAACGCAGACGACAAAGTCTTTGAACTTTTACAACATCGCGCCAAACAATGGAACGATTTTTGATCTGATCAATTTCTAACGTGCACTTTCTCGTTCATTTGAGAATATCGCCGCTCATTAAATTTGTAGTGGGAATTTTTTTCCAGCTAATTGAATACGAAATGCTTGGATTTGGCGACTAAAATTTTGCCATACTATAGAAAAATGAAACAGTCAATACTACCATAAAAAATTGGATTTGAATCCCAAAAGACATTTATGAACATTCTTATGATAAATTATGAAAGAAATACTATAATAAAGCATTTATTCCAATAAATTTATAGGAAAAAGTACTTTATTTCATCTTTTATCACAAGTATGTTCATAAATTGTCTTCTGGGGTTGGAATCCAACTTTTTATGGTAAAATTAACTCTTTATTTTTTTGCATGTATGATCGGTATGAATGTTGTTCTTTCTTTTTTCAGATCACTGGTTATTAACGAGGAACTCTTGAATATTGTTTTATGACGAAATATCATAAAAGCATTGTAAATGGTATAAAATTATCATCGACGATCAATGACACAAGGACTAAAAAGTTAAATATTTTAACTGAACGTAATTCTGAGGTGAATTTTCGTCACTCGTTTGTTTTGCGTTCATTTTTATGCAGAAATGTTTTAATAAAATAAGTATCATTGTCATTATTATTACAACAATTTAGTTGTTAATAGTTATTTAAATATTACTTGAGAGTAATCAAATGATATTATTATAATTAAATTTAAAAAACTTAAATACTATTAATTAAATTTTTTTTTAAATCAGTGTTTAATCATGAAGAATCAAATTCTTGGATGGAATTCCTCCTTATCTTATGTTTAATTCCAATTTAAATATCAAATGTTTAATTCATCATTTTGCTGACTGCAAAGGAAGTAACGAAAATCTTACTTGACAAGAAATAAAGCGTGTATCATGAAATGAACAATTGAAATGAAAAGACATTTCAGTACGAAGCAATTTGTCAGATAAGAATAGTATCTCTTTTCAATTGTATAGTCGAAACGATTCATATCTTAAACCCGATAAATTTAATGACACAGCGAAGTAATAATGTTAAAGATGACTTATGTTAATTTAATCCATTATATGCCCACATTTTATTTAAAGAGTTTGCCCAATTAATCCACTAATTGTAATTTATTCATAAACACCTGTCATCCAGCATCGCTTTCACAAATTTAAAATGTGGTTGAACTTTTCATCTCTACTTTATAGTACATTAAACAAGGATAGAAATAAAAAAATTAGCTAATACTATATTCTCCAAAGAATTACATTCAAATTAAATATTTGTACTTTGTATTTATATATAAACTGTAAGATACTGAAATGTAGAATAATAAAAAAAGACAATTAAAATAATATTATTCATTAATGTTTTTTTATTCATTGACGTATACCATTCTGCAGGGAAATAAAAGATTAAACTTCAAATCAAACGTTTGATAAAATATGTCCCACTTGTCAAATCATAATCCCAATTGTCCAAATGGAAAAGTATTGAAAGGAAAAGCGAATGGCTCGACATTATCGTCTTCAATTATCGTGGAACGCGACACAATAAAATAAAACCGGTTTTCTAACTGTGACAGACGTATGTACATATTTTGCACAATGTCGTATCGTATGTGTCACTCGCGTATTATGTACATTTCAAAACTTTATTTATCAACACATTTATATGCGTCCTTCCAATGCCGAATTCCACGTCCCAGTCAAATGTTACCTGTAATTCAAGCAATCTTACATTGTACTGCAGGTCATAATTTTCATGTGCAATCATTCCTATAACTTTGACAGTTAAGCTCCATACAATGCTGTTCCTTTTGGGCTTTATGTTGTTTGTAGTAATGCAATGCTTTTAATTTGAATTTTTAGCCAACAATCAATAATAAAAAATTGACACAAAAAAATCTTAGAAAATGACAATATCGACTTATAAACTATTTTTTGATTTTTAATTATCTCAATACAATAAAGTGTTTGGATTCTATTAATGAGTCCTCCTCAAGAGTTTACAAGCCAAAGTTCAAACCCGCAAAATCATTGCACATTGTATATTGTCTGATAATGATTTATATAATGTAATCCAAATCTGTAAATACAAACAAGTATATCTGTAAGTTACATCAAAGATCAATGACAAAACTGAAAATTTGAATTTCATTAAATTGCTCTTAAATAAAATAGATGATTTCATTTTCATTGAATTATGTCACTTTTCTTATTACAATATGGTATGGTGATGTGACTCATTTGATAGAATAAATTTTACTTTCATTTAACATGGGTCTGGGAAGTCACATTCATGGTAGAATTGTGATTAATGATTTTGAAATAATGAGTTTCAAACAATGACAGGGCAATCATATAAATTGTAACATTTTATAATGCAAATCACAGTTGGCGCAATCAAAATTTATCACAGTTTCCGCAGATGTTCCTTCTATCTCACTTTCTGTTGGGAAAATTATCATAATTTTCTTGTCGCATTAAATCATTTAAAAGTCTACCCATATTTATTTATTTAAATGTTAGGGGCATCGTGATTTATGTTGGTATTAATTGAAATATTTGGAATTTATATATTATTATTGTGTTGATAATATTAATAAACTAATTCAAATAATTATTTAATATATATAATTTTTATGTTAATTTAACTTTATCTATTTCTTATTGTTGAAAATAATTAACAATATGAAAAAAAAAGTAAAAGTTAGCTATTTGGACTTTATATCAAAAACTGCATATTTCAAATAACAAAATTTCTTTCATAGTCGATATATATAAATAACATTTTTTAATCTAAAATATGTAAATCTCTTGAAATATTTCCTTCGTCTGTTCTATATATTTTTGAACCGAATATAACGTTTCTCTAGCATTTTACGAGCCTGTTCGTGATAAAGCATTTTGCTTAAAAAATGAGGGAAATAAACAGATTCAAGAGAGGAATGTTGTTCTTTGTAAACATATCTCTTTGTAAGGATTTAATACCAAAAAGTATTTACTTTTAGGCAAACAAATATTAAACATTCTATTTGACACAAAATAAACAGTGATTTTGATTTTATAAATATTTTATGGAGCATTTCCAGTGAAAACAATACCATCAATAAGTACTGTAATTCATGTTTACAAAAAGTCTTTTAATTGCTTCATGACGAATTGCCAAACACTTCAAATTAATTTCCCTTTATAAATACAAAATTTTGTTGACAAATTAAATTATAAAACCACCTTATTTCATGTTTCAGATTATATTAGAGCAATGCCAAAAAAAAGCAGACATTCAAAAGAAAATTTAAAATAAACAATTCAGGTTTTGAAGCATGAAATTTCTTGTTTCACTATATGCCGCAAATATTGTACACATATAAAAAAAACCTTATATCTTATCGCAACTTATAAATTTGTTATTATAATAACAATAAAATTTCCTAATTGCTTGATAATTATCTTCTAAAACAAACTGCCAAGATAGTCTTTGTTTCTCCAAACAAGGAAATAATTAAACCAAATCTCTTTTACTCAATCATATTCCGACAAACCATGATCTTACCATTTTTGTATCACCTTGTCAGAAATGACTCATTTACAATACAAAATAGTTTCATTTATATACTTACAAATCCTGATGTCGGTTTGTCCCTTTTATTAGCCATTTCTATGATTTTCGTTTATCCAAAATCCCCATCCGTAAGCACCTTAAAAAATACAAACAAAAAGACACAAATTACTTCAAAGTATAATCATTAATTAAATATTATAGTCGCATATAAAATTTTAAAAAGTAAAAAAGAAAAAACTTTACAAAACTACAAATATCAAAAAGTACTCAAACGCTCGTATATATATTTGTTAGCAAAACAGTAACTAACAACCGTAACAGGATATAACCTCAAAGGATGTCAATTTGAAAATTGGTACGAACCAGTTTGCGTTGCGTTTGAATACTTTTCGCGTTGCGAAAGGGAATTCGTGCGCTGAACCTAACCTAATTATCGCGTTCGGTCATGTGGCCCTATACACCGAATCACGAATGAACATTGGAATTGGTGCAAAAACAGCTGTTTCTCGGGACAAAACTAAAAACCTTCGCGCACAAATTGCACTACATGCATTAATGTCTAACACAATTAACAGTTTCACGTTCAAACTTTGCGATGGTTATCAGAAATTTACCGGTTTTTTTCCTTTTCCCCTCTACGTTTTTCAGGTACTTTTCATTCGTGACGTAAACGGTGGTGTATTAAAAAAAGGCAAATATAAAATGTTCAAACGAACAAAAAAAAAATGCGTACGTTACTCGATCCACGATCACTGGTGCGAAAAATGTGCCGCCGTTTTGGTCCTCGCGCGCGCAACTTATCACAGACGATTTCCGCTTTCTAATAGTGCGAATCGCTTTGGAAAACCCGAGGCGCAATGGCATGAAAAATCGTGCGCACTTTCCAAGTTTTGCTTCAAATCGCCCGTTACTTGTGTCACGAATACACGCTCGCATACAATCACAACCGTCGCACTCATAAATGAGACAAATGTTGGACCGATGCAAACGTAAACAGCGCGCGCGCCGACTAGCGGAGGAAATGTGATCTTTCTATCGAGTGTATTAAGTTTGCGTCGGTATTGTTGTTTAAAAAAGAATGCTTACTGCAAGTGTCTGAGTGGATAATCTGAATAGATTAATTTGTATAAATAAGTAAAATTTGTTTAGATAAGCATAAGAATTCTTATGATTTATTGTATAACAAAATATTGAAGGTCAAACGAATATTTTCTTTTCATGAAAGCTCTTTTTCTCTTATGAAATCCTGTGTTTATTTAACCAGGGTTTTTAATCTTTGTGCAAGGTACAGGTTGAAAAATATCTGGAACATATATTTCCATACTTGTGGAAAGGAATATTACAAACACTGAAAAACTGCTAAAATTAGGAGTTTTCAGCATTTTTCTGATATTCTATTGAAATAAAATTCAAACAATTTTAATGGAACATAAATGGAATTAGTAATATTCATTGCAAAAATGTAACATATAATGTAACAAATAAATATCAAATTCAATCTTAACAATGAAATAAATAGACCGATAAAAATATTACTGTTTTTAATTCAATTGTAATTGAAGGTCATTCTTTGAATAAATATTATCGTTTATAAAAGCAAAAACATTAGTTTTAAATGTTAATAAACTTTGCATTCCGTTTCATATATTTATAACGTTTATAATGTAAGTGTAGTTTTAACATTAAATTATAAGACATTTTTATTAAATTATGTGTTAAACTTTTTCAACAAATTAGTCAAATTATAATATTTATACTCAGGGTCAACTTGTACAATTGCTAAGATTTAAAGATTCCTAACAGTATTATCTAAACAAATAGGTAATAAATAATAAAAATTGATTACTGTACAAAATTTTAAATAATTTAAATAATTTTAAACAATTATTATAAAGTATCGAAGCGAATATGAATAAATTTCTCTCGGTGTATAAATTCTGCACATTCCAATTCATTACACTTCGCAGCATTTTGAAATTTCGCCGATTACTAAAGCACCGAGCGCGAACAAAGCAAACCGTACCAATAAAATTGCAAAATAATATAATCCCACGGCGTAAGTGTGTCGCGGTTTGGCGGGAAACGTAGCCGCGAGCTCTCAGCGATTTCCGCATTAATTGCTAATTATTAAGTATTGATTTTTTTTAATGGGGCCGTTGCACTGCTGCCAAGCGTTGTGAAGATGGGATGGGAGTCGGGGGAGGGGGAGGGGGGGGGGGCGCGGCGACATAAGTACACGGGGATATCGTTTTTTGCCGCGCCGAAAAAACGGACGAATCGAGTGCCGCGGGGGCGCGCCGTGTCCCGGCGGCAAATTCAAAGTCACGCACTCGCCGCGCCCGAGCGGTCACGCGCTCCCGCGCCAACCAAGCATCGTGGATCCGCGCGATCGAGCATAAGGCCGACGATCGCCAAATTCGACGTACGGCGCCGTATTAAAAAGCCTGCCAATGAAAAGTTCCGAGCGCGCCGTACGCGAAAAAATATGGCGGACCAATTAAGAGCGCGCGCTTAATGTACGCTTTACCTATATTCTTTATCGCAGCGGCGCGAGGGAAAAAATGGCGGGAAAAGTCGAAACGATGGTTTATCGGTAAAAAATGCGACGGTAATAAAATGATACGACATTCGAATCGAAATTGATACTTTTCATCTCGTAAAACATTAATTTCCATACAATTATAAAAAGATATTTTTCCTGTAATAAAACTGAGCAAAAAAAAAAAAAAATTGGCACTCATGGGCAGATGTTACATCTTTATCATCACACTTCTTTAATTATAATACATAATGACTAAATAAATAGTAATAATTGTAATTGGTGAAAAAAAAAAAAAAAAGAGAAAAAGGAATCGTCCAATGGCGGTGTCGCAAACGTGCGCGTAACTAAGTAAAAATAATGGCCACGCGCTCGCAAACGAGCGCGTATATATCGAAAAAGGCGGAGGGCGGTCGCGCACACATATAGAAAGTAACGCGGGGAGATGGATATATATATATATGTTTTTCAAATCGACGAATGCTATTATATATTTTGTATTGAGCACTCGTTTCGGGGAGAGACGGCGACGCCCGGCGCCGACGTCGTTTTTAAAGCGCGTCGGCGGTGCCAGAGTAATCTCGCCAATCCTGGGGGTCATAAGTAAAAAAAAATCGTTAGAATAATCAAGCCCGTCGCGGGCGAAAGATGCACCGCCGAGAGTGACGGCAGTCGACGGGCGCAATTAGGCACGTGCACGCGATGCGCCTCTGACGGCATCCGCGACCTCCCCTCGGCCTCCCTCGACGGCGCGCTTACTCGATTCCCGATCTTCCGGCCTTCTTCCTTCTTCCTTCTTCCTTCTTCCCCCGCGTTCTCTCGCGCCGCTCTCTTTCAATTAACGCTCGCCGCGCACCGATGGGCACCGACGCGGCTCTGCAGTGTCGCATCTGTGCGACCGACCTCGCCGTCAACGGCGCCGTGCACATTTTCGCCGAGGAGGGTAGGAGGCACTGCCTGCAGGCGTACATACGCAAATATCTCTACATTCTGGTAAGAGATCGGCCGCGACGCCATCTTTCTCGCATCTTTCATTCCGCTTACCCCCCCGCCGCCCAGCCACTCGCCCGCTTTTCCATTTCGAACGTGCATTTAAACCCATTCTTTTTCTTCTTTTTTGTGCATATAATTTTCATTTATATTATTAATATATGTGTAGTATTTTTTTTATGGTTTTCTATTTAATGGTGTTATCTTATCTGGTTGTATTATTGGAGTTACGATGGCGATATCGCCGCGACGAAATTTTGGCGGGAAATCGGTTGGCGGAATCGGCGCCGATTTTCGAATCTTTCTGTTACCAACTCGAACGATCGGTTTGGTATATGTATAGCGATTTCATTTATCTCGGGATAATTATATTTATAATTTAGGTTCGTTAAGGATTTATTATTTAATTTATTAATACGCGAAGGGTTCATTTAAGGGGGGGGAGAAAAAATCAATACTAAAAGTGTACTTTATAAAAATACAACTCGCTTCCTCCCAGTTTTCTGTCCCTCTTTATATTTTATTTCAATGAAATATAATTATTTAACTGGTGTATATTAATTTCGTTGGTTTCAACAATAAATAGCTGGGATAATTTTGTTTTCGCACATCTTTTTTTTTTTGAAAAGATTTGTGATTTTTATTGAAACGTTTGTACGACTAATTTAAATGGCATTGTTGGGTTTTATATGATAATTGTAGTAATGGTGTGTTTGATTAGTTTGAGTTGTACGATTATTTTTGTTTTTGATCGTGTCGAATGAGCGGTGGGTTGTTTAAAAAAAAAAAAAAATTATCTGGCAATTAACGAATTAATGACATCGAGTAAAATCATAATTGCAGACGTCACGGCTACCATTTTGCGGGCGCTTGTAAAAGTGTAAAAAATTAGCATTTTATTGATTACCGGGAACAGTGTACCGTCACAGTGCTGCGCGTTATACATTATGAGTGCGCCTATAAATACAATAATTTGGAGATAAATGTCAAACGATAATGCAAAGACGTTCCATTGTGACGCTCCATAATTTCAATATTATAATTTATTTAAAATGATATCCAGTTTAAATAGCACCGTCGAATAGTTGTACGCAACGTTTTGCAATGTTTCGTTTGTAATTAGAAAGAAAAAGGATTATAAACGAATGCATTTGTATGAGATGATAAATAAAGAAATAAATGAAAGACTGGAAAATAGAATTTACTATATTAAAATAATTTTTCAAGTATATGGTATTAGGTACATTATTTCCAATCCTTGTATAATTTTCTGTTTTATTTTTTTTTTTTTTTATTCTAATGAGTATGTATATGAAGAACAATGTATTGAAATTATACTGAGAAAAAAGAATAGCAATATTAACTATATGCATAGTTAATTTTCGTGAATAATATAAAATTTTAATTTCAGTTACTATAGTATGGTTAATTCAACCAGAATTCTACTTATCATAAAAATTAATTAAATGAGTTTTTTTCTCAGTGTAATGTATGAATTTTCAAAGAAAATACTAATAATCCTTGAATATCGAATTACAAAAATTTATTACAAATTTTAATATATGAAGATCAAATAAAAATTATTAATATTGTTGGTAAACTGATTACAAATTTAAAAAATCTTAACACAGCAAAAGTTGTCAATTTGATGACAATTATTGTTTGTCAGTATACAATAGTTGTCAATATTGTCATACTTTTTACTAATTAAACATAGTAATTTTCCAATTATAACTCCACTTTACTAATTATTAATTAAAAACATAAAAATCTCAATAAATGAAAAATTAATAAAATACATCCAAATGCAGAAATAGGTATTGCAACGTATTACAGCTCATTAAAATTTATAAGAAATGTTAGAATTATTGTGCACTTTAAGAAATTTTAAAAATAAATTCTCCCGCTCTGGATGGGTGATATATAAAATTAAGTTCAGCACAGACCCAGTATATTTAGTAACATTAATCTGTTTAAATAAGCATTTAAGACATCTGACGTAAAATCACCTTTGGATTGTGTAATGTATTTTAATTCTCTTGATTTTTAACGAGGTTCAATTTTATATATTCAAATGTATGCCACCGTGAAGGTAACAGAAAATATAACGTATGAAATATTGATCAGAAATGTTACATTGTTATTTTGAAGAATCGATAGCTAATTAATTACTTATATAATTGTTTCCTTTTTCAAGATAGATATTCTAATGAAACATAATTGACGTACAACGTCCATTTGTTTGACATACAACACTTTTTCGTCCGTTTTTATGATTATCAATATTCTGTACTTGGATACATGTTATAAATTATTAATTAATCCAATGATTAATAAATTAAATTAATTATTATAACTAGTGTACTAATCATCATAGGAATTTTATATTAGTAGTAAAGTTGTTGCATAAAAGAAGACGCAATTTTTGTTCTATAATAAAAAAAATCATAAATTACTATTTTTGATACCAATCTAAGTATATATTGGAACAGTGAATAATTTTTGTATAAATAAAAGTACAAGTTAAATGTTATAAGATAGCTTTTAATTTAAAGATATTAAAAATTACCTTTACCATTATCCATTATTTACTACTTTTAGTAGTAAAAAGTTTCACTTTTTGGAAACAAGGTTTTGCTAATACTTTCATCTCAGTCTACTTTCCTGCAACAGTTCATTTTGCTAAAATTACAATTAAATGATTATATATTACTATCAAATAATATTTTAATAATTATACTAATTATAGTTTTATAATTTTTGATGTAATATTGGATAATCTTTTTTATTCTGTTCTTGACCCACTCCCTTCGAACTCCTTAAACTGTATCTAAATTATGTCAAGAAATCCTTTTGCTATCGTTTGATTAATTTTATTTTGCTGATTGAGCTATATCAAAATGACATTATTTATAAGCCTTCTTTATAAACAAATTCTAGCAATAACTGAAATAAATTCTTTTTTTTTTCATGAAACATTGAAAGTGTAATACAATGATGATTAATTTTACAATTAACAATCTATTATAAAAGATTAATGAGATAACAAGACACGTTCGAATTAAAGGTCACAATTATTTCTAGGTTTCATTTGAAGACAAATTGCCAAAAATGGTTTGCGTTACTTGCATCAAGAGACTGGAAAATATTCATCGATTTGCACTTATGGCCTTGAGAACGCAGGATAAATTAAAGCAAAAATTAAACGGCGAGAATATCGAATCTAAGCACGACCAGGAAGAGAAGGGAAATAAAGATATTCAGAATGCAATGAAGAAAATTGAAGACAGGGGACTTTTACATTCGATATTGACGAAAGTAAGTGGCTTTAGCGAGCTTTGTGTTTAATAACAATTTAATTTCTACACCAATTCAGTTGTTTGCTTTTGCCCACAGGGTTCAACAGAAGCCCCAACAGAACACAACGTAGAATCATCCGAGGTTGCGCATAGAGAGGAAAAATTGCATACCCCTAAAATGGAAGAAATGGAAGTTAAAATAGACCCAATGTTATTTCTCCAGTATGGTTTGGATCAACCGTCGTCCGAGTTCTCCGAAGTTTCTGATAGCGAGGAAAAAATTATAAAATCTGAACCAAACCAACATACCAATAAGTAAGTTAAATGCACAGATTCTACGGTTCTTATATTTTGCTTAACAGTAAAAAAATCAAAGAACTATTACTATTATAAATCTATAGTTGGATTCAAAGTTAACTATAGTTTATTTATTAATAATAAATAAAAATAATAGAACTACAGAACAGTTTTTTTTTACAGTTGACTAAACCAAGTATAAAGAGAAACCGTAAATCCCCTAGAAAAATAAAACATATATGATCAATGTATATTTATTTATTTAATTTTTTCATATACATCATTCATATCTATGTTTTCAAAAACATACATGCAAACATATATGACACCTAATACAAAATTCTTTTGTAGAAAGATAACGCCTGCACAAAAAGTCTAAGATAAATCTTTTGATAATAAATTTGAAATCAAAATCGTCGTGCTAGACATTCCCTTATTTTATATTAATTGTAGGTATTCCGAGGAAGACGAACTCGAGGATAAAGACACGGATGAGAAAGAAATGGAGGATAAGCAAGAAGGTATCGAGGAATGCAGCGACGAGGACGTATCGGACACCTCAATGAAAGCGCACAAGTGTACAATATGTTCCGCTTCGTTTTTCTCGCAGATCGGCCTGCAAAACCATCTTTGGTCGCACCTACCGCGAGACCGTAAGATCGACGAGAAGAGTGTCCTCAGGTCCCAACAAGTCTACTCGAGCAACGGGGTGTTACAATCAAACGGGGACAATTCTACGGGGAATTTCATTTGTCCGATTTGCAGCAAAAAGATCTCCACCAAAGGAAACTTAAAAGTTCATTTAGAAACTCATCGGCCTAAGGGGAAATATGGTTGCGACATTTGCGGTAGAATGTAAGTTTTTTTTTTAAATAAAGAATCTATTGAATTAAAGCAATCCTTACATTTTTAGCGTTTTTATCCGTAAAATAAGACTTACCGAAACGCAATGATTCTCAGGACTTTTGCATGTAATAAACGAATAAAAATCTTTAGTAAATATTATTATGAACTTATAGGGAATTGGGGGAATATCAGTTTAATCAATCAAGATTGATAAATTTTATAATATTTGAATTATTATAAAATTTACTAGTACACTCAGAAAAAAAAGTACAAAGAAACTGTTCTTATTAAAACTACCAGAAAATCTATTAAAAACAAGAATATTCAGTTATCATCTGTTGAATATTCTTAAACTAAAACTATTTTATTCTTTTCTCTAAAACAAATCCATTTCCTGGAAATCCTATTTAATATAAGAATATTCTATTAGTCTTAAATAAACATTCTTGCGATTGTAACTAATAACAAATTGTTTTCAATGCGCGATACTTTTATTTTAAGATAACGAATAATAGGGTAACGTATGAAATCTGTTTCAGATTCAAGACGCAATCAAACTTGTACAGGCACAAGGAATACCACGGCGGCATTCAATTTCCATGCAATGTGTGCGGTCGCGTGTATCCGACGAACTCAACTTTGCGCGCGCACAGCATAACACATTCGGATCTAAGACCCCACGCGTGTCCTCTCTGTGATAAAACGTTCAAACGTAACCAGGATTTGAAGTTTCATATCAATCAACACACTGGCGCGAGACCATACCAGTGCCCTTATTGTCCCAAGGCCTTCGCCAGTTCGGGCAACTGTTTTTCACATAGAAAGCGAATGCACCCGCGAGAAGTTCATCGAGATCGGCAAAGGGCCGCGGACCTAATGAGATGAACCGTGGGGAGCCGCTTCGAGGAATGGTTCTAACCAGTTCAATATCCACTATATTTTATTAATTTCACAATCCTCTTTACTTTTCTTCTTCTGTTTCCTCACCTTTTTTTAATACAAAATATATTTTTCTAAACCATCGTTTGAACCGCTGCAATAGCTACCAATCTAATTATATCTTAGTAAGAATTGTCGGGATTTAGTCAGATTAAAATCCGGGCTCCGTTAAGGCAAGCCTTATCAAGTTCCGAGAGAGGTAGCCTAGTCTAGGTCTTTGGTAGGGCTTCTCCGGGTTTCCAGATATCGGATAACACTGGTCCAGTCTATAAACTAATCGAGGTCCTAGTTAGTTTTGTTATGCCTTGCTTAGCTGTCCCCTATTATGGCCCAGTTTGTACAATAATCTAGATCCCTGGATGGTGAACCATTAGGTGCTTGGTTATTGATCCAACAATTTTTACTAGGATAGGCTTTTACAGTTGTATTTGGAAAATGCCAATCCAGGACCACTACGAGTACTCTTGTGTAGGCTTAATACAGGTTCTAAATGGGTAATCATACTCTGGAACAAAGTTATATTTATAATTAATGATTTGCCATCCTGTTAAGTTGCAAACATTTATATTTATAATCTAAATAATAAGGAAAACATATTTAATTTATTAATATTTGCTGGTGTTTTTTATTAGATTCAATTTTTATTTGTCCAAAAGTACCATACTT
The DNA here is from genome assembly GCA_022817305.1 of Leptoteleia sp. ZL-2020. NCBI lineage: Eukaryota > Metazoa > Arthropoda > Insecta > Hymenoptera > Scelionidae > Leptoteleia > Leptoteleia sp. ZL-2020. Next base: position 2,705 of record JABFPN010001659.1, on the reverse strand, counting down.
GGCAATAACATCAGGACATAGAATGGGCGAGGCGTTACTAACCTAACAAGGGCCTAAGTTAGACCCATATAGGGCCAATAGAGGCCCTAACTCGAAAACGAATTTACCTACCCAGGGCCCGGATTTTACCCGGATTCAATTCTTACTAAGGATTTTTTGTATCCATCCAAGCTCGAATCATTTGTCATCGAATTGACGACGATCATTTGCGTCGTAATTTTTGAATTACATTCGTTTAATCGGCCCGAGCGTTGAAACATTTGCGATTGATTTGTTGAGTGCGACGTTGATTTTCGTCGAGCTATGCAACTCAAAAATCGTATCGAATAAAAAATTGTTACAAGTATTTTGTCTATGCCAAAGAACTTAAGGGTTAATGAATTCGCCCGAGGGGTAAAGGGGAAGGGCACAAGTCTGTGTCGTTTAGTGGGACTGCCACATTGAAAGATAAAAAGTAGTCTGTGACATTATAGCACAATAATGTTATCACTGTAATCATTAAGACTGTGTACGAACAAATATGTGTCAAATTAGAAGTAAAATAGCGATTTCGTTTTTTGTGAATATAAATTGTTCAGCCTTTTTTGCGCGATTTTGGGTTCTCCTCGAAGGCGCAAACTGACAACTTTGAAGTTTTCCTTTTTTTGGTAAATTAAAGAAAAAACAAGAAGTAATGCCACTTGTGAGAAATGAAAATTGTATAAAAAGAAGGACAGATCAAAATGTATCTATTATTATTATTATTAATTATTATTATTCAAAGTTTGGTGGAATTATAAAATGATTACTGATGGACTATTAATAGCAATAATTTCTCAACCAGTGGCTGCGTATTTCCAATTTTAAAATAAATTTAGACATCTATTCTTCGCCGTAAAGTAGAAAGAATGATTGCAAATAAGTGGTTTAGAAGATATTGAATGATATAAATTTTGCATCGTCTCGCGAGAATATATTTTTGAAGTTATTTTGTAAGGCCTCGATAGTAGGAGAGAGCTATTTTTTTGATTTGGATCGACGCGATCCTCTGATCGAAAATCCCTTAACTTATGTGATATTAGATTATAGTATTGAGATTGATTTCTTATTTTATTATATCATCGTTGAGATTTGTATTATTAAACGATATCACTTACGCGCAATAATGTCATTTTTTTTGATAGGGTACACCAGGAATTGAACCCGCATAATTAAGTTTGAAAGTTAGTCACCTAAGTCTTGCCATCCTACCAAACTTGATAATAAGTGTTCAATTCCTGCACTGGGAAAAATATTACTGTTTTTTCAAAATAATAATATTTTCTGTCACATTTTTCTCAGTATATTTTAAACTTCTATTATTATTATTATTTTTTGTTACTTATATATTTTTTTATATTTTATTGCTACTTAATACCAAAAATACTAACTTCTTGTACTTTAAGTGATTCGGTTAAAAGTGAACGTACCCCTATTGTATCAGTTTGTGATAAAAATAGATGATTTGTTGATGATAACTTCGAATTTTCAAATGTTTATAAGTAGCGTTTAATACGGAAATTTGTACGCGATTTGAAAGTGATTTTTGATAACCGTCACACGAATGTTTATGTGATTTTTTACAAACGTTTCTTCAGTATTAATTGTCATCAGAGTCATGTTGTTCTTCGAGACAAAGTCATTCAACCTTAGAGCATAAGTGTTACCTAAAGTCTGAATAGTTTTAGAAATCTCGATGATAGGCTATAGAAAATGCAATTCTATAGATTGTAGAATGTGCTTATGTACGGTAATTATTCATACGCTCGTGTGCCAATCCAAGTCACATTTTTCAGTTGCTTCGCGCCACTCCTCCGTTTAAACCGATCTGTCGTTCGCAATAATTTGAACAACGAGACAACGAAAAATCCACCGATTGAACAAACCAATGAAGCGAAGCAACTCTAAAAGTGTTTTCAAGCCAATTTTCATTCTTAAGGAAGTTTTAGGTACACTGTAAGCAACCTTCATTGGATTTTTTTATTATATCCCTGCAAACCTAGTAAAAATGATATATATGGTCTATATATGTTTGACAAATTCAAATAAGAAAAAAAAATTCAAATAAACTTCCTTATATAAAACATAAGGTTTTTCTTAATTCATATATAGTTGACATATGGTATTAATTGATTTTCATATAAGGAAATTATTGAAACCATATATGGTATCATATATATTAATATTATATAACATAATATCAATTATTGCCATATATCAACCATGCATATATCATCATATAAGGATTAAGAAGAAATATTTCTTTATCCATACATGGTGACGTATGGATTTAGAAAAAACACACATGTCCATATATGAATTTTTTATTTTCTTGTATAAAAACGTTGAAACAAATATGGACCATATAAGTTTCATTTTTATTAGGGTTATCATTGAGTTTCTTATCACCCCAAATAATATGAACAAAGAAACATTAAGAGACCATAATTAAATAAGTATCCAAGAATAAAGTTCTCGCTTCGAAGGAACTTAATTTGCCTAAAAGAAGAATTAGAAGCAGCTTTTTTGTTTTTCTACAAGACGATAAATGATAAAGTTAGACCGGGAGGTAGATAAATTTTTGAGCTTGATAAAAACGTAGTAAATAAACTTTCTTAAGAGTGTACAACTTTCAGAAAAGTATTACGTTCATCGGTGAATTTTATTTATATATAACTATATAAATA
>JABFPN010001658.1:0-27321 GCA_022817305.1 Leptoteleia sp. ZL-2020 | reverse complement strand
TCTTGGTAATTAATAATAAAAAATTCGTAATATATGAAATAATATTAGTATTTATTTAAAAGAAAGATAATATATCACAACTTTACGAAAACACTTAGTAAAATATACTCATATATTTCTCTCAGTGTACCATCAACACGGTACGGTCAACATGTTCTGGCCACATTCATCCCCTGTCTTTTTCCTCTACCGTTTTACCGTTAATATCTTTGACATGCGATTAAAAAAGAAAAAAAAAAAAAAAAGAAGAGTAAAAATTACGGGTTTAATTTACTCAGTGTAAATTGAAATTTTTCGTACATCATTTTCCCCTGTATATTCAATCTATTACACGCGAGCGTAAAATTAAAAATCAACATCGTCCACAAAGTTAACCATTTACAATAAAACTTTTTAAATCTGCGAACGATTTTCCGCGCGGCGCTTCCACGTAGCCCGTTATAATTGGTATTTACCGTAATTCTTCGTTACCGGGCAAGATTTGGCACGAACTAATTAAGTCAACAATTAGGAATGTTTCCACAAAGGAGCGGGGCAATAAATTTGCGGCAAAAACGTTCCAATCGAGCGGCCTGCCCTCCCCACGCCCGGAATCATGGCTCCGGAGTCGGGCGTTCGTCTAGGTGATTTCATTAGTGGCGCCGCTCAAAAACAGTCCGGAAGGAAAATCAACATTTGTCCCGTCCACGTCTCAAGACTTTATTTTCATTCTCGCGAATCGAACCGAATTCGCGCTCAATGAACGGAAAAGTGAGTGGCCTAAAGGTGCAGCCACTTATCCGCGACTATTACCAGAACCGGCGCTCCGACTATCTAGGATTATCGTCCCCGGAGAAAAGCTCCTCACCCCTCCCCCCCGCCCTGTGACCGACAAGGAACAAATAGAGCGAAGAACTTGAGTGAAGAAAGGGGAAGGGGAGGAAAGTTAAAGGCAGATCCACGGCCAATGCGGGAAGCGCATCCTGCGATATAAGTCCTGCCCCGGCGAAAGCCATTATTATTCGCAGTTATTATTACCTTGATAACAACGAAACGAGACGTTACGTCGACCGGACTAAGTATGACGCAACCGACGGTTGGCGAAATTCTTTCAATGCGCGCCAGTCAATATCGTGGCGTCCAATTATTTTTGCCAACGCAAATTCCCCCGATGCAAGATTAATTAATACGCAAATAAAAGACGGCGGAAATATGGGACGCATTATTCCGAGAAATAATGAGGGGGGGGGTGGGGAGAAAAAAAAGGGGGCCGCGATTGATTTGATTTGTAAAATAATATGAGTTTGTTATAGCTGCGATGCGAGATGGAAGTAAATTATCGGAGGCTTTGTTCCGCGGAATGCGTGCTCTCATTTCTACTTCTCCACCGCCAACTGCCGCCACCCGTCCAACCGACCGAGGAGTTTTCCAGCCACTCGGAGACCGACGGTGGCTCCTCCAAGAGCGAAGAAGACTTCGACGAGCGGATCGCGGACCATCAGGTGACTGACTAACCGGTAACCCCCCTGGTTCGCGCATGTGCACACTGGACGGCCAGTCCAGTCAGCGAATGGATCGACGTCACACACACCATAGCGTCGCGCGCACACTCGTGTTCACGCGACGGCCGCGGGTTCTGCTTGTTCCAGGCTCTCATCCGGAGTTACCCAATACGAGTCCACGTTTTGTGCAACACCCGATCCTCATACCGCCCCCCCCCCCCCCCCGGACTTCCCGCTCACCGAACCTCCCTTTGTGTTTGTCACTAATCTTCTTTTGCACTTTCCACTTTTTCTACTCTTATCTCTTTACTTCGTATCTCTATCTTTCCTCCACTTCTTCTCTTCCTATACTTCGTCTTCTCTTTCACTCTCTCTCTCTCTTCATATATCTCTCTTCTCTCTGCTTTTTTTTCTTTTCCCCCGCGCCCACTGTGTTTGCCTCTTGGTTTTTACCAGAAGGATGGCTGTTTTTTGACCGTTTTTCTTGTGGTCTTTGCTTTAATCACTTGAATGTTAATTAACAGAATTAGATGATATCATTTATAATTATACAAAGTTACTTTCAGGATTAAATTTATACGTACACGTATATTTATTTTCTATTTGTTTATTCTAATAGGAATTTGCATTTATGCTTTTAAATATGTGACCAACTTTTTGTACAATTCTAAAATTTCTTTTATTTACATTATGCAATAATTTTGTAAAAAAATTATAAAAACTACCATGAAAAAATAAACAATTGTCTCTTTTTATCAAAATTAATTTGATGAAAAATAAGCAATAAAATTACGATTTTAAAGAATATTATTATTGATCTTCGAAAGTACAAATGAACAAAAATTGTCAAAAGACTATAAATACCAAATATTTGTATTATTATTTTAAATAATTTGTTTTACTTTACAATGTAATTATTTCAGAGCTAACTAGTGAATTAAATAATTACATTTCATATGAAGTAATTATTTTGCCCTTTTTATTAACTAATATAACCATTTATAATTTCAATGACTCATAATAACAGCATCCAAAGTATTTTACTCTAAGCGTTTGTGTGCCGCATGTCTTGCACATATCAATGGGTATAATTTCATTTTACTAATGCCACATTTCATTGCGCTTTTCGTTATTTTTTCATGGCTAGTTTTTTTCTAATAATAATTGAAGCTATAATTTGTAATATATTTGCAGGTATTTTCATTTATTTACAGGCAGAAACAAAAACTATACACATAAGAAAACATAATATACATTGCATGTTCCATTTATTGGTTGTTTTATAAACAGATAAGGAACACAATAATGTAACAATCGATTTTTTTTGCGTCTTTTTAATTGGTATTCTATTTCTTACTATTTTTTACTTTGTTTAATGTTGATGAAAACAAATAAAAAGCATTTAAGAAGATTATCTGGGTCTCGTGATTTCATAAGAAAAGCTCAAAGCTAAATGTAATATTTTGTTTATGTAGACTGCTGCGACCGAAGTGTTAGAAAATTCAGTCGAGAATAACATCATTGTTGAAAATAGAACGGCAGAAGACACCGAGAAGGCACCACAAAGCCCATCACTTGTTAATACTGATCTTCCAAATCAATACTTGGATAATAATACTGAAGATGTTGCTTCAGTCACCAAGGTATTAAAATTTGTTTAAATATTTTAATGCCAAAAAAAAAAAATAATTTTCAACAATGATTTTAATACAAATTATTCTATTGGGATAAAAATATTTTGATCCTTTTATAAAGATAATAAATTTTACGTACAAAAAATAATGAAGTCGACTATGTTTTAAATGGTATTATTATTTGACATGTAATTACACTAAAAATTGTTCAGAGACTGTACTTATAAATATTTATATAATTATTTAAAATTGTTTTACTTTAACAAAACGTTTAATAATTTCAGATTTAATTTGTCAATTAAACATTTTAATTAAATAATGTAACCCTTTACAAATTCAATGACTCACAATAACAGCATCTGAAGTATTTTACTGCAAGCGGTTGTGTGTCGCATGTCTTGCTCATGTTAATGGATATAATTTAATTTTACTAATGCCACAATTCATTGTGCTATATATTATTTTTTCGTGGCCTTTTTGTTTAAAAATAATAATTAAAATTGTAATCTTTAATACATTTACAGATTTTTATTTATTTACAGACAAGAACAAAAACCATACACGTAACAACACATAAGATACATTACATGATTTATTTATTTATTTTACAAAAGAAAATCAACACAATAAATTGTTTTTCTTTATGTATTTTTATATTATTTTTCTATTATTATTAATTTTTACCTTGTTTGATGTTAATGAAATTAAGAAAATCGCATTTAAAACAGTATGAATTTAATGATTTATTAAGAAAAGCTCAAAACTAATGTGATATTTTGTTTATGCAGGCTACTGCGACCGAAGTATGTACAAATTCTGTTAAGAACAACATCATTGTGGAAAATGGAACGACAGAAGACAATGAGAAAGCACCACAGAGCCCATCAATTGTTTTTATTGATCGTCCAAACCCAGCCCCGGCTATAACCGAAGATGTTGCTTCAGTCACCAAGGTATTATCATTTGTTTTTAAGCACTTTTATTCGAAAACATTACTACTAATTATTTTTAAATAAATTACTTTTATTTAATATGATTAATTAGTAATTTGCAAAAATTATTTGCGAAAATTTTAAAGACTTCAACATTTAAATAACCCTTGCCATGTTTTTATAAATTAATTATATATAAAATTTATAAATATATAGATGTATATAATATTGGTACCTTAAGCCTTTTGCACATCGAAGTATTAATCAATGAAATTAAGGTTAATTATTTAATGATGATCGCCATATGATCGCAGAAGTTTGCTAAACATCTGCGATTCTTACAACCAAAAATTTATGTTTTTGGTTCGTGAAGACTTTTGAGCGAGGGGCCATCTGAAATTTGTTTCTTTTATTAATTATTTTCTATTCTTTAAATAATTACTTGATTTAAATTTAAATACCCAAAAATGTTATATTATAACAAAGATGAATTTAATTTAATTATACTTCTACAGGCTGTCCAAGAAATTGATCTTAATGATAAAGCAGTTGCAGCCGCAATTCACGAACAAATTGATTCTCTTACTAATGTAAGTATTAAAATTATGAGGATAAAGAACTTTTTCACAATTGCATAGAAATCTTAACAAACAATAACTATATAACTCTTTTTTCAACGTCACGGTTATAATTTACAAGTCGGAATTTGTATTAACTTTAAGTATCTGTAATAAGTTACATGTTTTTCGCTGCACAATGCATGCAGAATTTCACAGAATTTTTCCAAGTTATTCATATTTATTTATAAACCAAGTGTGCAATGTTCTGAAAAATGGCCAACTTCCGTTTTAGTTTTAGAAAATCTATAAAAACAATGAATTTTTATTTTCTATTTCTCGTAATAATTTATTTTTTTACAAAATTAATTATATTCTTTCATTTTTACAGGAGATTGTCGCGGATTCGCTCCATAAAAACAACTCAAATGAATAAACCTATTATTAATTGAATTGTAATTTGGGAAGAAGAATGTTCTTTTCTTTCGTTAAAACCAAAAAAAAAAAAATATATTATACTGAATAGATATACGTTTGGACTATTCCTGCAACAAAACCGAAAATCAACAATTTAACAGCGTGAAAAAAAGAAAATAAACAAAACAAAGAAGCAAAATAACAAAACCAAAACTAAATAACGAATTTGTATCAAACAAAGTAAATAAATAGAACACAAAACATCAAACAATCAACATGGATACTTGATCTTAAAGTTAAACCAGAAACAAATAAAACGACTACGATGTTACACCGCGATATTGTGTAAACACAGACTTTTTTAAACGCGATAATAGTAGGTTTATTAATTAATATAATAATAAATAAAAGGAAATGAAGAAGAGCCAAATGCAGTTGCATTTGACACGGTAGCTGAAGAACATACGTGGAAGGTTATTATGGTTTTCAAGCAAAAGCAGATAACAGTTGTAACCATTTAAGTAAGATAAAGGTAAAAAGAAAGGTGGCAGAAATAAAGAGCAAAAGAAGGAAAGAGAGAGTTTTTAAATGAAACTGGGCCGTGCCCAGAGCAGGTTATACGCGGTTATCCTGCAAACTGTAGAAATTTTAATGTGTCATTAATTGTTATTGATATAAGACTAATAACGACGAAGGCCATTCGCTACGCATTACCACTCGGGAGCGCAAATACTCGGCCTCTTCGCGTTAATATACGCATAAAACTACTATTGTATACCGAGGATCCGATGAAAAGAAAAATACATACGAGGGCAAACAAGCGACATCAATTACCAACCCTCTTTCCCACCTCGAAGGAAGAGAAAACAATTTTGATAACAAAATTGTTCCCTCTCCCGTCGTATTCTTTTTCTTCGTCGATAGCCCGACATTTTGCACAACAAAGTGTATGAACTGTTGCTATCGTGATTATTTTATTGGACAAACAAGCACGAGCGTCATACTTTTTCGTAGAACATAAAAAAACAAGTGTGCATGTGATATTGCGTGAGTCTGTGTGTAAAAGTGAAGATACAAAAGAAAAAAATCTCTTACTCTATGATTTTTTTCTGTTCTTTGATGGTTGCAGGTACGCGCAATTCGAGTTGTCGATTGTTAATGAAAAGGAAAATAATAATAATAAGAAAAGCAAAAAAAGATAAAATGAAAAAAAAAAAAAAAAAAAAAAAAAAAAAAAAAAAAAAAGAAATGAAAGCAAAAATGTCCGTCAATTTTTTATATTTATAATCAGAATGTCTGCGGTTTTACGTCATGATCTCGAACGGTACCAGGTATTTTCCTGTCGCGGATCGGGACATTCACATACCAGCGAGTGTCACCATTGCACCTGTACCAACGAGCGCGATTTTCACACATTTCTACGTTTATACGGATCTCCACAAATAATGATTAAGTGCGAATTTCGTATTAAGACCGTAGTAGCATAGACGAAGAAACAAAAAATGGAATTCTTTTATAATATTAATTGCATTATAACGAGTTGCGAGCGAACAGCGTTGTATAGTAAATTTGATGTTACAAAAGCTACAACGAAATTACGCGTTCACCACCTTTTTGTTATCAAAATGGAAAAAAGAAAATACACAAAATAAACAAATTTTGTTAATCTCAAAACTTGACGATATTTGCAGCCAACAACGACCGTCAACCATGAAAATCGGACGTTGATATCTATGATCAGCAGTTATAATAGCGATTATTCTACATTTATCTATAACCTATAATAAACTGTGAAACACAAGCGTATGAATTCAAGTTCATGTGTTTTATCCTGAATTGAAAGACAAATTTAATGTTTGTTGTATGAACAAGTTCGATCCACATTCAACGAAAAATATTCTTTTAGTTTCGAACCGACAAGACACTGTTGATACATTTACAGCTTGGATATTATTTATGTTCACGAAATTTGTGTATAGACTTTATTTTACATGTAAGCAAACACTTTCTACCCTCTGTATGTTCGATTTTTAATTATAATTATAAAATTTTTCAACTTTGCTTCTATTTTTTATTCTTTATTATTCATTTATGTTCTTTTTTATGAGGTCTTTCTATATATATATATATGCGTAGAAAACAGGATTTGTATATTACAAATTTCATAACTAAGTATTATATATCTAAATTCATTATAAATACATAGTTGTGGAATTTACCATATACAGATTTTGATTTCTATACATAATAATATATACACTGAAATTTGCATTTTAAATGTAGATTTATTTAATTTTAATTTTTTAATTATTATAATAGATCATACATTAGAATTGTAAAATTATGTAATTTTGTAAATTATCAATTTTTTCTGAAATAATAAGAAATACAAAAATTATATAAATCAATAAATATTAATTCATTACTGTATCCCTTCATAATTATATGAGTTTACCTAACGGTGTTTTTTTTAAGATATATTCTGTTAGGTGTTGTGGATCAAGTGTAAGGATAAATAAATCCGGATGTTTAGATTGATTTCTCACTTAAACTTTGAATATCATATATTTTTAAACATTAAGCAGAATAATAATAAGATTCTAAGGTATTTATAAATGAGTCTAATTCATTTTCATTCATTTCTAAACTTAAAGTTTTTTGAGAATCTTTGTCGTCCAGTGAAAAATCCAGTTGTAAAAGTGCTTCTCTCTTGGATGTTTTAAAACTGGTACCCATTACATACTGAAAATTTAAAGTAATTATTATTAGCTTATAATAGAAATAATTAAAATATTAACAGAATTACAGTTTTTTTAATTATAGGCGCAAGATAATTCAAGCACGCCCTTCAGACATTTTGCCTCTGTACGTATTTTTAAAAATAAAAACTTTGTCATTTACACGAGTACCAACATTTAGGTATAAAGTGATAGAATAATTCCTTTTTTTATAATGTAAGTATGATATTTTTTTGATTGTATACATATATATACATATATTTATTCTTGTGGGCAATGAAAGATATGATACAAAAGATGGGACAAATCAAAGATTTTTTAGATTTATACATAGCTTACAAAAATATTAGCTATAATGTTTATATTACAGAAATAAACTTAAATTAAAGTAAACTAAAATAAAGTAATTAATTAATATAGTTTTGAAATTATATTTAAAGGTCGATGATCTTAGAATATTGATTAAGAAAATAAATTTTTCAATTAGTATTTTATTACCTTAACTTTCCAATCAAAATTAGATATAGTTGGTGCATCATTTTTTGCAATGTCTCTTATGAGAGCATCAATCAATTGTTCTCTACGAACTTTTAAGCATGAAAATATCATGGACTGTACAAATTCAGGTAATTCATGGTACACAACCGGCATCTACAAAAAATGTAAAGTGAAAATGATATAAGAATGTGATAAAATAACAATAAATTAAAAAAATATTAAAGTGCAGAATTATTGTTAAAACCTTTTCAGTTTCAAGATATAATGTTGCAGGATTCCTTAACAGATCAACAAATAATTTGCAAATGAAATGAAAATCTTTCTTATTCCAATCAGTACTATTATTATATTGATCATATTCTGGCCCAGAATTCCCACATATTTCATCAGCACATGAATGCAATAGCTATAATAAATTAATATTTTATTAAAATTGATAATAAATTTTACTTATGTAAACATGTATTACAAACCTGATTTAAAACTTCAGCTTTTTCTGTTCCAAAAATATTATTCACCACCTTATCTGTGTTAGCCATTATTTAATCTAAAAGATATGTTAAAATCATATTTTTATATTAATAATAATAATAATAATAATAACACATACATAAATTCTTTAATATTATCCAATATAGGTATATCCACTCCTGGTATATATAGATTTATGATAAATTTTTTATATTTCATGTAAATTTAATATATTAAACAAATATAAATAAACTAAAAATATAAGCATATAATCATAAACAGTATAAATGTTTTACAGAATTATAAAAGTGAAATAAAATAATAATCAAGATATATAGTAGTTGTCGACACTAAGACAAGAAGTGAAATAAATTATAAACAATTATAAATAATTATATTAAAATATTTCAAACAATACAAACATCATTTTGACAAATAACCTTTCTCAAATCCATAAATTGATATATTTGTACAAAGTAAATAATTTTCCCAAACTTACACTTGATCCAGTAACCATTAAATATTATTATTAATAATTTCGGCTAGTATTACTTTCTTATTTCAATATTTTATTAAATATAATTGAAAAACATTTCCATGTAATGAAATGTATGTTATCATAGTAGCGTTGTTACCAACTTGACACATAAAATCTCAGCTGTCAAAAAACAGCCTACCACCAATGTTTGACGCTCCATTATAATCATCAACAAAAAGTCATTTAATAGCGGTACTTACAAGTTTTTCACAACTTACATATAGTATTTATATTAAATTGGAGCAGATTGATTATTATTTCTTTATCTTATACGAAATTTATATGTTTTATAAGGAGCTGCTGAGTGTAAGTGATTTTCAATCAATATTTTTTTTAATCACATGTATCTTTTTTAGCGAAAACAATTTTTTTTAAATATTTTGGTAATAATCTTATCGGAATAACGAAGCCTTGCAACATAATAAATTTCAATAGAGTAGTTTTCGAAATAATTCAATTATTTGCAGAAAAGTGGAGTGTATAACCTTTTTCTACTTTAATAAAAATAAGTAAAAAAAAAAAAGTGAGCACTAAACAACGCACATATCCTGACTTAAATTTTTAACAAAAAGTTTAATATTATGGAATTGAATAATATATTCAATATTAATTTGACACAATTTTAAATATTAAATAGAAAAACAAAATATAAAATTATATAATAATAAAAATACTGATTTTTGCTTGAATAACATGCAAGTTGTAATCATTATGATGTAATAATATTTCATATAACGAGTATTGTTAAACTCAAAATATAATCTTAACACTAATTGATAATAATAACAACTTTGGTTGTTGTTGTTGTTACTCTTAGTCCCTTAATATTAGTTAGTCTATTGATTTCGTAAATGTTTAACAAATATATAGGTTATCTCGTATGAATATAAATAAAAAAAATAATAAAACCGAATTAATGTTAATACAAAACTATAAAATGATTTGATTTTCATTACAAATGGTAACTTTGCTGCAGGAAACAATGAAATTGTAATCATTTATGAGTTGGCCATTCGATACGAGTTTAGCCAATCATGTGGCTGCTTTTCAAATTCAAACGAAAAACAAACGAGGTTGAAGTGAAATTGCGGTTTAAAGGCTATGTAAGCAAATGGTAGTTAGCACAGCGAGTCTTCATACTTTTATGATTTTTAGTTTTTAAAAGATAAACATTTGTTTTTCATCATTTGTTTGAACAGTTTGAACGATTAAGGTCAACTTTAATATTTGATTTATTTATTTCCTAATAAAATTAACAAAAATGACTAGCATCAAAGTTGCAATTAAAGTGAGGCCTTTAATTCAACGTGAACTTCAAGATAAGTTATCAGTTCAATGGGAAGTTAAAGATAATACAATTTATCCAATAGATCAGGAAGTGCAAAAAAGAAACGACAATGCTTTTCAATTTGGTGAGTTTGAATCAGTTCATTTTCTATAACCTTTGTTTTGAAAGTTCAGTTTTGTGCTCAATAATAACACTTGCAATGTTTTCAATTTTTTGGAGTAAGAAACATTCTCACTTTAACATACAAAATTTGAGCATTTCTTTTATTCAATTTCAAGTTTGTAGTTCTTTTAGTTATTAACAGGTTAATTTAACAATGTTTTTCAATATTTTTTTCTTTTGCGAATGACATAGTAAATACTTTTAATGACAAGTGTAATTATAGTCACATTATAAATTCATATTGAAAAATAAATATGTATACATATATTTGTCATGTACTAATACAAAGAATTTATTAATAATATTAACACATTTATTGCTAAATTTTCATTTAAAACGTCGTTAAATTATTAAATGTCACATTATATGTTATATTTCTATTTAAATTAATTTAAATTTTTAATTATAGCAATGTAATTAATTTTAATAAGTTTCATAAGCAAATAATTTAATAATTGAATATTATTTTCAGATCATGTATTTGACATGGAATCCACTAATCTTAAAGTATTTAATACAGTTGTAAAACCTATTATTGAAGCAGCAGTGAATGGATTCAATGGAACAATTTTTGCTTATGGGCAGACAAGCTCTGGTAAAACATTTACCATGATGGGAAATGAAGATCATCCAGGAATCATCACTTTAACTATAGATCAAATATTTAATGCAATAGAGAATGCCAATGGCAGAGAATTTTTATTGAGGTATACAATAAGTTAAATATAAAGTATATATAGACTCATGAACTGTATATTTCAGGGACGCACCTTCAATTTTAAAATTCTCAACAAAGAATCTACTTTGAGAATTCAGGGTCATATTGGTCAGGAGCGTCTTCAAAATAATTGTTTCATATGTAACTATTTTGAGGACGTCCCTGAAATTGCAAAAGGTACTCAAAATGTGCTACACATATCTTTTCAGGTCCTCTAAATATATACTTCAAATTTTTCATCACAATACACTTTCAAATTTTCCACCAAAATTAAAAAATTACAACATAATATAATTTTTAGGAGTGTAACTTGTTGATAAAATGGAAGGGGCATCCCTGAAATATATGTTTTATGAGTCTTGTTTTTGTTTTTGTTTTGTTCTTTATTCATATTCATAGTGTTTTTCTTTCATAAATATTTCGTATACGCATAGAATATTTCTTTCTAACAAAGAAATATTCATGGTATTGATTTAGGTAAAGTATCCAGAGAGGTCTTCAGATTTCATTAGATTACAAGTTTTCCTCAAGATTTATGACTTTATTATTGAACTTATTCTCTAAACTTAATATTTGACAATAATATAATAATATTACAGAGTGGCATATATTGAGATTTATAATGAACGTGTACATGACTTACTTGAGAAAAATAACGAGGATCTCAGAATACGAGAAGACAATGGAGAGGTATTTATAAAATGCAAGGAAGAAGTTATACTTTCAGCTGAGAATATTTTGGCGGTAATGAGAAGAGGGGACAAACATCGAAGAATAGGTCAAACTGACATGAATTTACACAGCAGTAGAAGTCATTCAATTTTTCGAATAGTAAGTAAAAATACATTTTTCTCAATATACGCAGAAATTATATATGTATATAGATACAATTATACAATATATACAGTATATATAATATATATAAAATAAAAAATTGTTTAAGGACATACATTTATTACCTTAATTATAATAAAGTTGATTTAAGTACACGTACAAAAGAAATTATAATTATTTATAATTTTACAGATTATTGAAAGCAAAGAATCATGTAGTGATTCTGATGGAGCTGTACAAGTTTCACAACTGAATTTAGTAGATTTAGCTGGTTCAGAAAGAGCTACTGCTACTAGTGCAACTGACGACCGTTTTAGAGAAGGCAGACATATCAATTTATCATTGAGTGCGCTAGGAAAGGTGATCATGGAACTTAGTGACAATAAGGAATTTGTAAATTTCAGAGATAGCAAATTAACGAGAATTCTTCAAGCATCACTAGGTGGCAATGCAATGACAGCTATCATATGTGCAGTTACACCTGCTTCATTTGAGGAAACATTGAACACTCTCAAGTCAGTGTCTTATAACTTATTACAAACTAGAATTTTTTTATATGCATAGTTTTATAATAACCCATTCAATCAATTGTTGAGCTCCTTTTTTATTTTTATTAACCGTTTGAGTCCCAAGCAGCGCGATTACGCTGTTTATATCTTATATCGAGAAAACCCAGTACATTTCAAGGTTTGTGGACAACTGATAAATAAAATAAAATAAAATAAAACAAAACAAAACAAGACATAAAATAATAAAACAAGCGCCTACTCATTTAGAGAAAGAAACCTGTGGACTCAATCGGTTAACTTTTTTTTTGAATTCGTGTTGTATGTTATACTTCATCATAATAATCAAATTGTCTTAAAAGACAAGTCATTTTGATCCTTGCCAAAAATTGAGATTTACAAAATCAATATTTTTTATCACATGTGCATTGAAAAATTTATTTTTGCAACCCATAAGAGAAAATGGCTACTTTTGTCCCCAAGAAATGGAAGAAAAATGCCTTAATCCTAAATGCATAAAAATGCCTAATTTTAATCTAGTGACAAAAGTAAGGGTGGAAAGAGAAAGAAAGCAATGCAAAACATGACATTTGGCGTATTCGGTAATGATTTTCAGAAAATATTATTGATGTTTCATTTCTCTCTTTCAAGTTATCATTAAATGAAAAAGAAAAGAGACAAATTCTCACAAAATATGATGTCATTTTCCGAATACGCCAATTAATTAAAACGTTTTAATACAGATTTGTGTTGTGTAGAAATTTTTAAAAATATCCCGTTTACTGGGAAATAAAAATAATATAATTAAATTAAAAATAAAATTATTTTGCATGAAATATAAAAATTATATTTTTTGATGTTGTTAAACAGAAATAAGTAATACTTTGTTGGAAACTTGAAGTTATATACTCAAACAAATTCTTTTTATTATTAAAAATATACTTTATATAAATAATCTGCTAATGATAATCTGCTAATGATTGTTCGTATAATATTATTGATTTCTTGGAAAAGATTTTCATCGTTTTTATAACACATGTCGCAGAAAATTGGCGGGTAAAAAGTAGTTAGATTCTAATGAAGTGTACATAATGTATTATTAATTTTATACATCGAAAATAAACAAAAATACAAAGTTTTTAATGAACTTAAAATATTTAGTAATTAATTAATGATAATTCTCCTCAAATGAAATCAAATAACGTTAGTAAATATTTCTGTCATTATTTATTCACTCTATACAATAAAAGAATGAAAAGTGAGGTTATGTTATTTGAAAATATAAGAGAACATTTTTGAAAGATTCATTAAAATTTAAGTAATTATTAATTTTTTAATTAACATTTTACACAGATTATATGATAACCGAGACAAGACTAATAGAAAGTATTATAATTTAAAATAGTTAGTTATTGTTATAAGGATTTATACAGAATTACATACATGCAGATATAAATAATATAACAATTTCATATCAAGCTGCAGAATTCAGAATTTGCAGCTTATTCATTTAATTAATATTTTAAGTTAATTTTATAACTTTGTTTTAAACTGGATTAATTAATTCATTTATTTTTTATATTTTGTGATTTAGTTAAAAATCAATGTTAAAAATTTCATGTGAACTGCATTATTTTATGTCTTATTATATATAAGATATATAAATATAAAATATATGTTATAATATGTAAGATATAATAAAATATATAAATATGTACAAGTAAATACTTAATTTTTGGCAATGGATGTAATGCTTGTACATTTCAAAAAATATCTAAGGTAAGATATATTTTTTATTTTTATTACTTATTTTTAACAAAATGCTTTTTAAAAACATTTTTATTTCAATTATTGTAAAATTTAAATATATGATTAATTGATTTTTACATAAATAAGAAAAATTGATAAGACTGGAATATTAATAATACATAGCAATATTCTTTAGTGATTAAATTGAATTATACTTAAGGTGGTTCTATCATATAATAAATTTATTTGTTAGGGTAATTTAAATTTATCATTTTTTAACTAATTTAAAAACATTCTAATTATTAAAAAAAATATTTTTATATGAAATAAGGCCAAATGTATAAATAAATATACAAGTAATTCAGTATTCATTTTCCATAATAATATTTTTATTTTTTTACATAATAAGTATTACATAATAATTTTACATAATAAATACATTTTTATTTTTATAATTGTGCTCTGCTCTCAAGATTTAAATGTTATACCAATATAAAATATTTGTAAATAATTTAATTGTATTTAAGAATGTTTTTTATTTTGTAATTTATATAAATTTGTTTAAAAGTATTGTTTTCAATTTATAATCTAAGATTTTATGCATTTATTTATTGATATGCAAATTAAAATTTTACCACAAATTATCAATCAATAAGAGTATTTAGAATAATTTATTTAGACAAATTCTACTGCATGTATTCTTCATAAAAATTATTATTATGTTATATATATTTATTTATCATTAATACACATTTATTTAATATTATATTTTTTATGTAGTTTCGCATCGAGAGCTAAAAGTATCAAGAATAAACCTAAACTGAACGAAGTCATGTCTGATTCTGCACTTCTAAAACGATATAGAAAACAGATTGAATTTCTTAGTCAAAAGTTACAGGTTATTATTTATTTTAGTTATATTTATTATTATTAAAATTTTTGTGTATTTAATATTATTATGATACTTTACTAATTGTAAAGTTTCTGTGAAATCAATTTGTTACTGTCAAATTTACTTAAATGTTTTGATTTCAAAACTAATAATTAAACTTGCTAGACATTTCTATGAAAACAACTTATAATTTTTGTTGAATAATTGTCATATTTATCAGAAAATGAGCCATATAACTATAAGCAAGCTTTTTAAAATGAGCTTAACATGGCTCGTTTAAATAAAAAATAATAATTTTTATGGATATTATGTATCCGTAAAATTATGTATTTATTTTTAAATTTATATCAGTTTTAATGATTTCACATAATCATGTAATAAAATTTCGTTTTCTTCATTAACATTAATACAAATTTCTTTTTAAAATTAGAAGGCACCGTAAATAAAACTGATGTTATTAAACAGGTTCATAAAAGAATAAATATTTGTTGTATATATTATTGAATGCATATGAGCAATTACTATTCTTGAATAAACTGTAAATGTTTGAAAAACCTCAAAATAATGCATTTACATTATCTCTAATCAGTTAAACATATTATCACTATAATTATGAGAAATTTTAACTAGAATGTTTCTCTGTTAGTCTAGTAAATATTGTGTATATATACAAATCTATAAATATTTCTTGTATCAAATTATATTAATTGAACTTATTAAATACACTCATGTGCACTAGTTTATTGCCCCCCATCAAATTTAATCTAAACTAAGTTAAATGCCTTTTTCTGGCTAATAGTATATTAAAATATTCTATATCAATTTTTCTCTAATAAAAAATTACAATATTTTACAGTTTGTCTTATTTCTTTCAATTTGTTGGTGCCTTCATATTATTATTCTTTTCTTCACACTAACACTTTTTAAATAATATAAATATTCTTAATTAAGAAATTTAGATTATAATACATTTTATTGCTTTTGTTTATTTTAACACTAGAATATTGATGATAAGACTCCTTCGGATGAAGTAAAAGAAATGGCAAACAAACTAGAGGAACAAGAAAAGATGAACCAGACACTGCTTGAACGTATCAATCTATTGCAGAGAAATATTTTATCTAGTAATAATGAAGTTTCTGTACAAGGAGTGTATAGAAATTCAAAACATAAATCGAAACGACGGCAAACTTGGGCTGCGCCTGGTCGACACTCTTTACCTACCATCTTGGAATCCTCTCCAGAGAAATCCGTTAATCTTAACTTACAACAACAGTACGATGATGTTCCATATTCAGATTTTGAAATAGATCTCTACAACAGTATTTTAGTTGAAAATGAAACCGTAAGTGATAATATCACTTGTCCTACAGTCACTTTCTCAGACAAAGACGAAATCAATAATACTCCTAATATGAGTGATAGTACGTCATCGTCTCCGGGTACTCCCAAAGAGCAACTTCGTGAAAAGTTGCGTCACGCTGCTGTTGAGTTGGAGACTCTGAGAGAATATAACACTTTAGAGAAACAACTGTTAGCAGAAGATACCGAAACTAACTTACGTGAAGAATTTGTTCAACTTAAGCATCAAATACGTAACATCCGAAATGAGAACGAAATTTTTCAAGACTCTATTCGTTCCAAGGAGAAAGAAATACAAACACTAAGTAGAAAGAACGAAGAATTGGAGCAAAGACTTAAAGAAAGTAATGATTTGAAGGATAAACTGAAAAGTGCAGAAAAAAATCTACTAATTGTTCAATCAAAATGCACAGAATATGAAGATATGATAGCCAAAATGCATAAGTCTACCGATACACTTTTAATACATGTAAGCAATGAAAATGTAGAATTAAAGAAAAAACTTGAACTTGCATACAGGGAGTTGATTACATTAAAATCTTCATTAGAAATCAAACAAACAGAATCTAAGAAAAATGATTTAGAAAAAGACGAAATGCGGGAAAAGTTGAAAATGACGGAAGAACAATTAGATACATTCAAAAGCAAGGTTTTAGAGTCCAAGGAAAAAATTGCTCAGTTGGAGACAATCAAACAAGAATTACTTGAAAATCAAAATAGTAATTCTGCAAAGATTAAAATCTTCGAAAGCAGAATTCAAACAATGGAAGTAGAAAATAATTGCTTGGTTGGTAAAATGAATCAACTGAGTAAGATGCGTCGCGAAAAAGAGGAACAGATAACAAAATGTCAGAATTTAGAAGAAAGCGTTAGTTGTTTTGAAACTATTGTAAAAAAGCAAGAAGAGGAAATTAAAAGCTTGCAGCAAGAAAATAATTATTTGAAGGAACAATTCACTTCATTATCGCAGAATAATGATAAATTGAATTCTGAAAACTTCAATAAAATCATTTGTGAATTGAAGTCAGAAAAAGATGCTTTAAATGAAAATTTAAAAAGAAAAGAAAATGAATATGAACAGTTGAAAGTACATTTACAGTCACTAGATGAAGATTACCAAAATAAAATTGATCTGTCAAATAAGGCTGTGGAATCCTTGGAGCAGAACAATGCACTGTTAAAAGAAAAAAATAAAACGATCGAAAAGCAAGTTCTAGAATTTGATAACAAAATATTAACATTAGAAGCTTGTAAAAATGAATTAACTGAACATGTAAAAATGTTAGAGCAGCAAAAAGCTAATTTACAGGAAGATTTTATTAAAAAATCGAAACTTCTTGAAGAATCTCAGCAACAATGCGATGAATTACAAAACAGAATACAGGTTTTAGAATCAGAGATAGAAATTCATAAACAGCAACATCATGCAAGTAATCAAGAACGTGTCCATCTTAAAGAAGCTTTAAAAACAGAGGAAACAAACTTTAACAATTTGACTTTGAAATTTAAAGAACAAAAGAATATTTTGAACGAAATGGAAAATGAATTGCAACAATATCAATCCATCAAAGAAAGTTTAACTAGTCAAATTGCAGATTTTGAAAAACAGGAATCCCAAAGTAAATGTGATATTTTGGAAAATGAACTTCAGATTTTGAAATCTGAAAAATGTGTGTTTGAAGAAGAAAAACTCAAATTTAATGAACTGAAAGCTCAATTTGAAGAACAATGTTATTTGAATAATCAAAAACTTGCAGATCTTCAAGAATCGTTAAATGAAGAAAAAGTTAAATGCAATGAATTAAGAGAATGGCGTGAAGAACAGCAAAGCTATTTGAAAGAAATGGAATATAAATTAAATGAATATAAAGAAAATAAAGAGGCCTTAAATTCTAGAATGAAAATAATGACCGTTGAAAATCAAGAATATAAAAATAAATGCGAACAACTACAACAAACAATTTACGATTTAGACACTAAAATTGAATATCTAAGTAAATATAAACACTTGGAAGTCGAAATAAAAGAGTTGAAAGATCAACAAGCGTCTTTGATAACAAAAGCAGCAGAGGAACAGCATAGTTTAGATATCAAAGAACTAACTAATCTTCAGGAAGTGCTAAATGAGGAGAAACGAAAGTGTGAAAACTTTAAAGTTAAATTAGATGAACAGGAATGCTTATTGGTTACTTTGAATGAAAAGTTAGCTAAAAACAAAAAAGAATTTTTAGAACGCGATGAAATCTTAACAAAATTAAAAACAGAAAATAATTCCATGCCAAAACAAGATAATGCCGTTATTAAAATAGAAAGATTTGACTCATTAGAACAAATGGATTCTGATGTAATAAAAGAATCAAAAAGTTTGAGCAAATGCGTTGTAGAGAACAGCAGTTCGACTTCTTCAGTTCATCAAAAAGAAGACGAAAGTATTCAGAAAAGTTTACCAAGTAAATTCAATTTTAGTAGCAATTTTAAGAATCATAGTGATGTTGAAAAGTCAGAAATTATTCAAGATAAAACTTTCTCTGAGTTTGATTCTACAATGGAAATAAGTACTTTGAAAAACGAAAACAAAAAATTACAGTTTCAATTGCAGGCTAAAATTCAAGAACTCAAGGAAATTCAGAATGATGTCCAAGATTTGAAAAATGATATTTGTAAATTGCAGCAGACAGTTTATAATTTAAATTCTGAGAATACAGAATTGTCTGAAAATTTAAATAAAGAAAAGAAAAAGTTTCAGGAAATGGAATCCGATTTTCAGGTAAGAATGATAATGTTAAATGTATTTCATAATTGTTGGTTTTATACATATTAAATAATTAAACATTTTTTTATTATTTAGGCAAAGAATGAAGAACTAATTGAAAAATTAACAGAAATCAATTCTCAGTATTTAAGACAAGAAAATGAACAGTTACATATAAGTTTACAAAATGAAGTTGAAGAAAAGCAGCGACAAGCTGATTTATTAAAAGAATATCAAAATAAAGTATCTATTTTTGAAAAAGAAAAGCAAGATTTCGTAGCGGCACTCGAAGCTAAAGAATTAATAAAAAATACTTTAGAAAATCAAGTTATGGAAAAAGAGAAAGAAATAAATGATTTACAGAAATCTATTGCGCAGCTAAGACAGTTAAAAGAATCAGCTGTTTCTGATGATATTAATGACCTCGAAAGTCGTATTACAAATCTTAGCAAAGAAAACGAAGAACTTTTAAGTAATGAAAATACTTTACACGAAAAAACCTTAGAAGAACAAATTACTAATTTGTCTACTGAAAACGAAAATGATTCGAAAGTTTGTTTTTGTGGTAAATCTAAAGATGAAATTGAAAATAGACGCTCTCTTAAAGCTGAAGTCAAAAGTCTGAACCGACAATTAAAAGATCTTCAGAAAAGATATGAGCAAAAGGTTGCAGATACAGAATCTCTCCGTACAAAGGCCAAAGAAAGTTTAGATGAGAGTTTATTAAACGATAGTTTCAACGTTTCTTTGATTCAAGAAAAAGTTGTGCAGGTTGACAGTGAATTTGATTCGTTAAAGAATGTTCACAGACTGTTGTCGATATCGTTCCAAGATAAATGCGATGAAATTGAAAAGTTGCAGAAAATCATTTCAACGTCATTTTCGGAAGAAACAAATTCAGCTGAAGGAAAAAAGAAAGATAAAATTGATAAACTGAACAAAGATCTTGATACATTAAGGCATGATCTAAAGTCGATTTCCAAGAATTATGAAAGTATTAAGTCAGTTTTGAATAAGTTTGTAGAAAATAAGACCAACATTGAACAAGAATTAGAATCGTTAAAGTGGGAAAATAAAGGACTACTAGAACAGGTGAGTATTTCAAAAAATACAATAAGATTTACATTACATTATGCAATATTTTACTCGATGTAAAAAAAATGTTTGTAGTCCTTTGGGTTACATATATGTATCGTAATATTTAAATTTGATATTTTATTATACTGTCTTTATCATTTCATGCCTTCAAGTAATTTGTGCTTGGCAAGGTTTAGTAATTTTCTTATTTTAGAATTAAAATGGATACAGTTTTATATAAAATGTTAAATAAGTAATTAATATTATTTTATCTGTCCTAAATATAATTTTAATTATTAGCTGATGCTCGCTGAAAATGAAACAGCAGATCTTAGCACTAAGATTCTTTCTTTGACTGATGAAATAAACGAGCTACACATTCGCGAAGCAGACCTCGTAAACAAAAATGTATGGTTTGAAAATGCTCTAAGTGAATTAAGTTCAGAGAACACATCGAAGGAAAATGCTGTACATATTCTGCAGAAATCTCTTCAAGAAATAAAAAATGAAAAAATATCATTAACTGAAGATTTCGAAACTTTGAGAAAAGAAAAGGAACAACTAGTAGCGCTACAAAATTGTATGGAAAGTACTTTACATGAGTACAAGTGTAATATTGAAGAACTAGAGATTAAATTTAAAGAAGTCAGTGATCTTCGAAGTGAACAAATGAAAGAAAACGATAAACTTAGAAATCAATTGGAAGATTTGAGAATTCAACATCAAAAATATGATTTGATAAAAAGTGAAGAAATGTTCTCGATAAAAGAATTGGAGGAGACTAGACAATGTATTACGAAGGAAATTAAAAGCCTTGATCCAAACGTAAACATTTCTATGGAGAAAACCACCAATGATCTTTTCCTACAATTTTTGAAAACATTGATGGAGAAAGAGACAGAAATCATTAATACCCTTCAAGAACAAATTACGTTAGCTGAACAAAAACTTTTAGATAAAAAACAAGAACAAAGTGAATTGGAAAAGAAGTTTAATCAATTAATGAAAAATTCAGAAACAGATAATGAAAAATTACAAACAGAAATAACAGATAAAGAAAAGTTAAACAGGGAACTTTTAACGAAAATCGACCAATTAGAGGATAGTGTGAAAACGATACGTATTGATAACTTAAGTTTGAAAGAACAAATTAGAGATCTTGAGAACGAGACTCTGACGAATCAACAGGAATTAGATAGGTAATAATGAATCACTTAAAATATATTAAAATAAGCAACTAATATATTTGTAGTCTGCATATCTTAAATTAAAATTAAATTTTGGTTAATAAAATGTTATGGTAAAATTGAATCTTCTTATGTAAAAGTAATTTTTTAATTTTTTGTCATTTTTAATTAAGCCAAACAGCAAATGGTTATTATTTTTTAATTTGAATAAAATTTGTTATTAGTAAAATATCAATTTTTTAATTTGTTTATGTATTATAATTTATTTACATCTTTAATAATATTGCAGATATCGTAAGCTAGATATAAGTTTAAATGTTATACAAGAAAAAGAACGACAAGTTCAAGAAATCATAATGGAGAAGGAAGCTGCACTTTTAAAAAAATTAGCAATAGAAACAGATGCTTATACACAACAAATAAATGATTTGTCTACTAAAATTGAAACTTTAAAATTACAAAACAGTGAATTTCTCAATAGTATAGAGACATTGAAAACAAACGAGAAACAACTTAAAAATGTTATCGACGCGAATAATAATGAAAATACAAAATTGAATAATGAAATTGCAGATTTGAAAAAACAGTTAGATGAAACGTCTGCCACTTATACTAAATTAAATTCTGAAATCGTTGAGAAAGATAATCGCATAGAAACTATTGCTCTTCATTTAAAGCAGAAATGTGACAAATATTCTGAATACAAAACAAAATTGGAAACTTTGAAGCCAGATTATGAAGCTTTGCAAGAGCAAGTGCGTGTATATAGGACGAGTATTGATAAATATAAAACTGAAGCTAGTAAGTTTTTTATGGAACGGAAGAATAAAACCTTCTGTGCTTTATTATTTACTATCGTTTTTTTCTGTGTATTACATAAGTAAGTTTAATGAATAATAAATTAAATTAATATATTGTTTTGGCAGTTATTTCTAAGGAAAATCTTACGAAAGCGAATTCTGATTTACTTACGTTAAAAAAGGAATTGGAAAAAGAATGTAACCAATACACCGTTCTACAAACAGAACATCAACTTTTGAAAGAAAAATATGCTGATTTGGAAGTGAAAAATACAACATTAGCACGAAAAGTAAGTTATAAATAATTTAATTTTTAATTAAACTTTATTAGACTTCACGTGAATGTCTTAAATATTAATAGCATTATTGAGTAACAAACTTAGTAACAAAATAATTATTTTCTTAACTGATAATATTGCTTTTTAAGTAATTTTTTTATCCAGGCTTGATTTATAGTTACAGTCCGGACCGTTGGTTTATATATAAATATATATTATATGTAAATATTAAAATAAAATTAATAGGATAATTTTTTCCTGTAAATTCACAAACTAATTTATAACAAAATTGTAAAAATTGTTTTCTGTAAACAATTTTGGCAAGTTTTTTTAATATAAAATTGTTTAATTATTGAAGAATGTGAAGAACAAACTTATAATTTTATTATTATTTATACAGGTTCGCAGAAGTAGTAGTAATATGAGAGTTACAGAAACTTTTGAAGATCTCACAGATAAAAACAAGACATTGGAACAAAATTTGGAAGGCGTTTCCAATAGAATAATCACTCTACAAAAACAAAATGCTGAATATGCGGAAGAAATAAAAATTCTGCGGCAGAAGAACGAGGAGTATGAAAAGCAAATCAATAATATTGACAATAGAAATGACAATTCCAGTCGTAAAAATTGTAATTCAAACAATGAAATTATGAATCTTCAGCAAGAAATCGACCGATTAAAGGGAACAAACAAAGAGCTTGACGAAGAAAACGTAGAACTTGCAACTATGATATCTTCATTACAACATGAAAATGGTTCTCTTTTACTTAAAGTACAAGAATTTGAAATGGCCACAGAAAATGAACAAAGTCCTGAACAATTAAAAGTTCAGTTGTTTCGTGCAGAAAGTATGGTATCCGATTATGAATTTCAAGTAAAGAATTTACAAAGCCAATTATCAGCAGTAGAAACGCAAAACTTGTTAACGAATAAAAATGTTAATAGTTTAAATCAAGTGAATCAAGAGCTTCTAAATAAAATAATGACTTTGGAAGATAAATTGGAGTCAATGAGTGCATGTAGTACACGTAGCAATAGTCCAGCTTTTGAAGTAAATTTAAGGCGACAGCGCAGAAGCAGTCAGTTCAATCAAAACCGTAATTTAGAATCAATATGTGAATGTTCTTCAGTTTGCATTAATGATACGAATTGTGCATGCAATACTTTACGACAGCAAATTCGTAATTTAGAATTGCAAATAGTTGATAAGGATTGCAATATTTCGACT
This sequence comes from Leptoteleia sp. ZL-2020, assembly GCA_022817305.1. NCBI lineage: Eukaryota > Metazoa > Arthropoda > Insecta > Hymenoptera > Scelionidae > Leptoteleia > Leptoteleia sp. ZL-2020. Next base: position 3,219 of record JABFPN010001658.1, on the reverse strand, counting down.
CTTGAGTTGCAGATCAGAAAGGAAAGTTTTTCATGCAAAGAAAAATGTAAACAATTGAAGGATTCACTCGCAACCTATCATTCTAAGGTATTTAATAAAAACTGTTTTAACAAAACTATTCTTACTAATAACGATTAATTTATTATCATATAAAATAAAATCTAGAAAAATGTTACTAATAACAAAATAAAATTAGCACGAAAGTAAATGATAAAAAATTCATTACTTATTTAAACTTTATTTGATTTTACATTAATTTTTTGAATATTAATAACATTCTTGATGTGTTGACTGAAAAAAATTACTTTCTTAATTGATACTATTGCTTTTAAGTAATATTTCATTCAGTCTTGATTTGTAGTTACATTCTAATCGTCGGTTTATATGTATAAAAATCTGGTGTAAATAAAATTAATAAGATAATTTTTTCTTGTAAGCATAAAAATTAATTTATAAAAATTATTTTATCTTCTGTAAACAAATTTGACAAATTTTTTTAATATCAAATATTTTTTTTACTGAAGAAAATAATTACACGAACTTAAAATTTTTGTTAAATATTTATGCAGGTACGACGAAGTAATAGTAATACGAGCGATTCAGAAACTTTTGAAGATCTCACAGATAAAAACAAGACATTGGAACAAAATTTGGAAGGTGTTTCCAATAGAATAATCACTCTTCAAAAACAAAATGCTGAATATGCGGAAGAAATAAAAATTCTGCGGCATAAGAACGAGGAGTATGAAAAGCAAATGAATAATATTGACAATAGAAATGACAATTCCAGTCGTAAAAATTGTAATTCAAACAATGAAATTATGAATCTTCAGCAAGAAATCGACCGATTAAAGGGAACAAACAAAGAGCTTGAAGAAGAAAACGTAGAACTTGCAACTATGGTATCTTCATTACAACATGAAAATGGTTCTCTTTTACTTAAAGTACAAGAATTTGAAATGGCCACAGTAAATGAACAAAGTCCTGAACAATTAAAAGATCAGTTGCTTTCTGCAGAAAGTATAGAAAATTTAAGACGACAACGCAGAAGTAGTCAGTTCAATCAAAACCGTAATTTGGCGTCAATATGTGAATGTTCTTCAGTTTGCATTAATGATACGAATTGTGCATGCAATACTTTACGACAGCAAATTCGTAATTTGGAATTGCAAATAGTTGACAAAGATTGCAATATTTCAACTCTTGAGTTGCAGATAAGAAGTGAAAATTTTCCGTATAAAGAAAAATGCAAACAATTGAAAGATTCACTCGCTACATATCAGTCTAAGGTAATTAATAAAAACTGTTCATAAAAAACTTTTGTTACTTATAATGATTAGCTTTATAATTAACTTTATAATTGATGTGTATGTCAGTACAATTGTACTTGTTTATAAACCTAACTAAAAATAGTATATTAAACAATATTTCGATCAAGGTAATTAATTGTAAGTATCTGTCATCGCATTACTTATGAATTATCTAACTTTGCATCGTGTTACATATGATATATTCAGAATAGGTGTATGGAAAGTACTATTCTTTAAAAAAATAAATTGCTACGGACCATAATATTTCCTGTGTCGTATTAAATCATAATCATCAGAGTTTAAGACATATTTGTGAAATAAATTTAATAAATAAAGTATATTTTATAAAGGTAATATTTAAAAATAACTTATATCTTTTGTATTTATTTATAGGTAAATGAATTACAATCTCGTATTCGAAAATCGGAACAAGCTGCTCAAGTATCATCTTCTCGGGATTGTGATATTTGCAAAAAACGATTAACGAATAAAAAAGATCAGTCGATTCAGTTTCCTGAAAGAACAATTTGTATGACTGGAGTACAAAGTGGAATTATAAAGGTAATTTTGATTTAACAATTTATTTAATTGAAATACCTATTTTTTATTATTTAATATTGGCTAAATTTTAATGTTTATAGGAGGACCAGCAAATACAAAAACTGGAGAAAGAGAAAGATATTTTAAGAGATATATGCCGTGAGCGTAGAAGAAAATTAATTCAAGCAGAAACGAAAATTAAAAAGTATGAAGAAACTTTTGGTGAACTGCCTAATGATATAGAGTGAAATTGCACAAACATTAATTGAATTTTCATTTGTGCCAACTATGCATACTTATTTACTATCATCTGAATTCAATTTAATGTGATCCGTAAATTATTTTTATTTTTTTATATTTTATACTTAACAATAAGATACAAGGGTTAGCTGATTTCAATTTTATAATTAATTATGACACCTGAGATTTTGCGTTTCATTTTGTCAATTGTAAATGTATTGCATGTTAAATATGTTTAATTTTAATAACAGGGAACTTTTGTATTGTAATATTATATGTCGAATAAATTTAGTCATTTCTATATTATGATATTCAGTATGACACTGTATTAAGCTTAAATTATTTTTAATCACGGGATTTTGTATTCAACAAAATAGCAAAATAAACGTTTTTATATATTTGTAATACATCTTTTCATGTTATGTTACCGAATTTATTATTCATTATACTAAGAGATCATTTTGAATATTAATTTTATTTCAGACAAAGTAGCTTTTTGTATAAAAAGAAAACTAAGTTGAGAGATAACTGTTTTTAAATTATTGAATTGTGAAATGAAACAAACGTGCATTTTTTAATGAATAAATAATTTTTTTACTCACTTTACGTTTCGTACAATCCACTTTTCAAACCTAAAAATTATAATTTATAATTATGGTTTTGTTATTTTTCTATTAACAATAATTTATATAATATGTAATAATAAAAATTATTTAACAATAATTTATGCATAAATTTCATATACTGAAAGCTGAAATTGTGCAGCACTTTAATTTTTAATTTTTAGTAATTTTTACATAGACTATCATAGTGATATGTATACATAGAATATCATAGTGATAAATTTAGAACTGTCAGTTTTTATTACTTTTTTCATAATTAATAAATTAAATGTATTAACATTAAACTTATTATTTTATTTTTTAGGTATTAATGTTCGAGTGAATTTTTTGAAATAAAATAATATATTTAACTTTTAAATTCTCCCGCGTCAGAACACTTCTACATCAACTGATTATGGTGCAAACTCTCTCAAAAACCTGGGGTGCTTCCGATAGGTCCGCGTGCATGCACGCGTGCATGCACGCGTGCAGACCTGTCTCTGTTTCAGAACACATTTACCATCTAT
>JABFPN010001657.1:0-27323 GCA_022817305.1 Leptoteleia sp. ZL-2020 | reverse complement strand
AAAAAAACAAAAAAAAAAAAAAAAAAAAAAAAAAAAAAAAAGAAAGAAAGAAAAGAAAGGGCAAAAAAAGTAGTATAAATAACAATAAAATGAATTAAAGTTTTATGTGAAATTTACTAGACGCTCGAAAATGACAAAACAATAAAAAAAAAAGTTCACAGAATAGCATCATTAAAGTAATTATATTTATTTTTCTGCGGGAGGAATTAGAAAAATACTTTTACGTTATAATGCTGGGATATTCTGCGCTTTTCGTATTTAATGATGGCCATGTGAAGTCTCGGTATTGGTAGAACGTATGATCTTCATTAAGCTTTTGGAATTCTCAACACGAAACTCCTGTCTCATTAGCCGGCAAAAGGGAAGCCAACGACGAATAGGCGCCTGTGAGGATTACAAACGCGTGCAGTTCGACCGAGAGCACCGTTTTACGATCGTCCTATGAGCGCGAGTGCATGTTCAGCATCATTTTGCTCTCCGTCGCATAAATGCAGACTGTGTTCCAGTGGCCAGTTCCTGCAACGGAACGGACACTGCAAACATATAAAGCGTTGAAAATAACGCCGCTATCTAAATTACTAACTACTGATTATATGTATTTAGTGAAAGAATACACGAGTCCACTATGTACGGCCTTTCTTACTTTTTATCATGGTGTATCGCGCACGCCCATAAAAACAAAATCCAATATAATTTATGCTTTTATTTTGTACTAATAATCTCCAATTCGCTCAAGTACAAAGTACAAAAATTCAGTCCCCTTTACCCCTCTTTTATTTCCCAAAGAAATGCCAATTTTATATGATATAAAATTTGCGTTATCCAAAAAAGAATTATCTTACAAATCGTGGAAGAATTGAGAAAAAAGATTTCGTCGAGTCGAAAGAAAAATGTATGATACAATGATGTCTTGAATTTAATATGGCAGGATATAATTGATTTAATTTTGATGCTTTTGCCTAATCTCGCCGAATTAGAAGACACTTTGCAATACTTTTATCTTATGAGAATGAAAACAAATTTGCAAAGTCCTAAATTTAATACTATAATAAAATATTGAATTACTGCAAGTTAAGATTGCTTTTACATGGAAAAGCAATTCACACCTGTAAAGATTTATCACGTATATTATTTATCTTATGATTCGGAGTAAATTAGAATCGAGTTGCATTTAATCGTAAATTAAAAATACCGTATTTAGAGGAATGCTAATATTCGATGAAATTATGAACACGCTTTGAGAGCATGGCTTTTACAAATTTAGCTTAAGAGTAATATAAAGTATCATCTAAAAGTTCGATTTAAATAAAATACAGCATTTATCGAAAACGAGGAGATCTTGAAACTTGCTGGACAGCTATTTGTGTAACGAGTTGGGAATATCGGTATACGTTCAAAGTGAGATAAGGAGGCAATGTGCCAATAAATTTGAATCGTAAATAAAGATAAAAAATGCACGCACACCGGCAGTTTAATCTTCAAAATTATGTGGATATAGACAATCTAAAAATTCTTATTACGACTGGTATATTTCGAGAATAATATTTAAGGGCATATTTTAAGATTCTCTTAGTAGATATTAAAATTCTGATGTGCTCCAAGTCGACGTTATACACTGAGAAAAATAGGACAGAAAAAAATTGCTGTTTTATATATATCTGTTCCAAAAATCTTTAGGAGTCCCAATAGATTTGTAGGAATAAATACTTTATTTTAGCACTTATTTCATATTTTATTACAAATATATTCTTAAAATGTCTTCTAGGTATGAACTCCCTATTTATTATGGGAAATTATCTCATTCATTATTCTACATATATTATTATATACCAACTACGTTATGCTAACCCAATAACCGTTCCAATTTTACAACTCCAAGTTTAAGCGAACTTTTACCACATTTTTCACAACGATAATCATTTAACTATCTATTAATCTTCATTAAAACTTTATTTTTTACTAAATACGCGCGACAATCGCGCAAACATTGCCTCGCGAGCAACATTTTATTTACAATAAAGCTCGACATTATTCAAAGCAAATATACGATATAAAATTTGCGAATTTGAAATTTTTCTCCCTTCATATACGGATTGATATTTTATGGTGAAATCGCCGAGTGGAAACGAACCTTTACATGGCTGATCTTGAATGGAAAGAGCCGCGGAGTATGGCTGCCGTCGGAGTTGATGGCGTATCGTGTATTCCATCGCCCTTTCCACTTTTTCCCCACCTATTTCTTCCGCCCTCTCCGTCCCCCCCATTCGGCCGTTCTCTCTCGCGCCGGCGGTTCACCGTCCCACCATACCCCGAGATACGATCCATCTCGACCCATAGATAACCGGAGCTCGGAACCCAGCAGCGAGCTCGGCCCAACCTTCCAGGCGAACCATCTTATAAGAAACGATACTCCGCCAAAAGAATGGTGTACAAATGTCGTTACGAAGCAAACTCAATATTTAAATTTAGCGCCCAATCGCAGCGCTCTTTTGTTAAAAAAAAAAAAAATAGTCACGCGATTTTTCTCGAGCGTTCTGAAGTAAAAAAAAAAAAGATTGCGAAGCATATGCACGTACAAAACGATCTGTAGTTTTTGATTTTGAATAAAGTTTGTTAAAGTTTAAAAATACACTTTTGTTTTGCTGGTTACTAACAAATGGCAATGGCGCGTCCTTCCCAAATTGTTCGTATCTCTCCCATCTTTACAGCATTTTTGGCAATTGTACCGTTGTGATTCATAGAGACGTCAAATTCTACATAATGAAATACTCTGTTACCTCTGTAATTGATTGCATCGCTGCCAGTCGACACGGCAATAAAATTCTTTGTAATAATAAATCCACTCCCATAGTGTCGATTTGAACGCAGTTGAAGATCAGCACGGATATTGTGACATTTTAAATGACACTTATTCGGATACATTATGGGAAAATCGTACAAAGACAAGGCACACTTCGATAATCCAAATTAGACGACTTTACAGGTTATATAAAGTATTTTTACTGAGAGAAATAGGGCGTAAAAATTTGCTCCCTTTGAACGTGACAAGGGGCGTGTACAAGTTGAATATTTTTGTTTTGACATGTCTTATTTTTTTGTTAGGTGACACGAGAGGGCGAAAGGTTAAATCTGTGATGGCTATGTTGGTGAAATTTATCAATTTTCCAATTAATAAAGTATTTAATATTTAATATGTACTTAAAGAGATATATTAGAAATTATTATAGTAAAATCATAATGTGCAACCATGTATACAAATGTAAAAGTATGGTAACTTTTACTGTGCTGACACGTTAATTTTTCCTGTATTGCAAACATAGTATAGTATGAAAATTTATTATATATTTTGAATCCGTCACTGACTCCAACCGCACAAAAAGTTAAATTACATATGAAAATAGTCCAAGATTATAAAGTGACTTTATATCAATCAACTAAAGATAATTTAATCCGTTACGCTTCATAAAAAATACACGAAAACTCTCACACGAAAAGTCGGAATTTACATTAGCACGCCTGCGAGATGACAATTTAAGCGCTCGCGAGTACATAACAATCGTATTAATTGCACCCTACACGTGTCACAAAACAACATTCGAACATTTTAATCTCAACTTTGTTGGGGCGTAAAATGCGACGGCTAAAGACACGGGGGAATAAATAACGCTAAATGTATTCCACTAAAAGACATACTTTGGTGTGAGCGAAAAACCTTTAATCAGGAAGTGTGTTTTCTTTCAATGTATAAATCCACTTTATCTCGAATGCAGTAAAAGCCCAGCTTATTACCGTTATTTATTGCTATCAAGGGGTTGGCTTAAAAAAAAATTTTTTTTTGGCCAAACCAAACACCCAGATGTACTTGAATATACATTTTATACGGCAGTTATAAAAAAGGGTAAGTAAAAGGTAAGTAAAATGCACATATAAAGATGGCGGTAGTTGAGCCGAGTTGCGATAACATACAGGCGGATACGTTTACCTCGCTTGTCGGCCCAATGTAACTGCTATCTTAAGAATGGAAGGCAGAGCGAGACGAAGCGATGGGGAGCCCGAGCCGAGGAAGCGGGACGGCACCCTGCGATAGACACACGCGCGGTATTTAAAAACACGCTTGGCAGTTTCTAATGAGCATTTCGAATCGCGTATTACTTTTTGCTGCCCGCGGTGTTTCAACTCTATTTCCAATCATTCGCAAACGTTTCGTAACGTTCCTTTAACTGCAACGAAATAATTCAGCGACAGTGCACTCAGGAGGAAATTTTATGAAGATATTATTGTAATTATACCTTATCCCGCGTATTCTCAAATAAGCGAGGCGCGCCGTTTACTTATTACAGTGATCGTTGGAAAAGTTGCGGGCAATTTTTCGCTGAATATGTTGTTAAAAGTTTTATAGCGCATGATTTGTTTGCACTGCGCCGATGTTTGTATTGTTTCTAAATTATGAAAGTAAAAATTAATTGCCGCCGTGCGTTTAACGTTGGGTAAATTTTTTCTAAACCTTATTCGGATACACTGAGAAAAAAGTATTATCATACGCTTCTATATTTTGTATCAGTGTATCGAGGAAGATTTTTCATTTTCTATTTTTAAATTTCCTTTCCATTTCATTAAATACAAACTTGGAAAATTTTTGAGATATGAAATTATTGATTTAATAAATGGAATCATATCTTTTCTCCATGAATTCTTAAGTTCTAAATACTTGATTTTCAACTTTTAGCCCATGTTTCATACAATTTTCCTAAATAAGATTTTTTTACCAAAATATTAATAGTATTACTTATTTTAGCTTCATTATGCAATACTGATTTACTGCTTCCCATGGAAATAAAATTAAAACACAATTAATTGATCATTAATTGATCGATGTAGGGTTGCATTTTTAATACTTGATCTGTTCAAAGTATGTACAGCCCGCTCGCACAGTATTCATACGCTATCCTTCTTAAAGGTGCCTGCACGTACCTTTACAAATACTGGCAGCCATTTTGAATTCTTCGGCTGTTCCTATACTGCGGCACGCAGGCGAGGATGCGTCGAATAACAGCTCGTTTTATTTCCAAGTGTCAAAAACTCCGAGCCCGAAGCAATATTGTTGATACTTGATGTTGTAGTCATCCGCCCAACTATCGTGTCCCGCTGACAAAAAAAAAAAAAAATATGTTCCCCGAGTTGCTTTCGCATTTTCAGCTTCTCATTTGGAATGGACTTTGCTTTGAATACAGTTACACGAAAACGGCCAAAAATTTAACCCAACACCTTTACAAGTATTTATAAATTATACGTGCTAATTCACGAGCCTGGCTTTCATAAATTCTTTTTTGTTTGTTTGCTTCTTTTTTTTTCTTCTTCTTTCTTATCGTTCCGTTTTCAATTCTTCGTTTCGTTGCACCGTTCCGCGTGATTTAATACAAACGATCACCCGAGTGTCAAATTAGATATGAATCATGAAAAATATTTGAAAAAGAAACGTTTTAAATTTCTGCGCCGTTATATTAGTTCATCAATTTTTTTACCGCACAAGTATCTCAAACTTATTTGAATTGAGTGCAAATTTTTAGTTGATTAATATGTATTTCGCAAAAGCATTAAATTCAGTTTCATGGTGTATGTGCGAATTCTTAATTGAAATTTGATTGGCCAAAGCAATTCTGGTATTCATCATGTTCCATTTCCTTTCTTTATTTTGTTTAGTGCAATTCTAAATAACTTGACTTTTTTCCAAATTAAATTAAACCTTTCCCAAACTATCTAGTCCACAGTGCATTATCTCAATTGACATTTTTTAGAACAATTTACTTTAAGTTAATTTTGGAAAAGTTTCATTTTATTCAGTATGCTTAATTGAAATTTGTTTTGGAGAAACAGTGTAAATCAGAATACAGGAAGAAATGCATTTTTTTAAGTTAAAAGAGAATAAATAAATTACAATAGTTGTCAATATCAGGAAATATTATTTCTAGAAAAGTTGTGGGAAAAATTCCTATACCTTGCAAGAATGCCATGAAAATTAGCCACAAAATTGTCATACATATAAAAGACTTTTTTCACTGCAGTACTTACGTAATTATAATTACGTATTAATTGTTTGTAATTTTTATTGTATTACATAAAAATTATCTCATTACCTCTATAATAAACGTTCGTTTAATTATAAACAAGAAAACATTTACTATCATCTATTTAGATTACATATTCTAAAGTACAGTAGATATATAAAAGATATTATTGGGTCAATGTAATTACAGTAATAGTTAAAATAGGATAATGACACTTTTGTTACGATGCTTAAGAAAGGTTGTTACCATTATTAGCATAATAAACAAATTTCATGACAGATGTAAAAAAGAAAATGGTCATTCTCTAATCATTAAATGGTCAAATGTAGAAATTCTACCGTTTATACTTTGTAGAACAAGCTGAATCTCAGTTAACATTAGAAAAATATAAATGTATTCTTAAATAATTTTGTTTATTAATTTTTAACAAGATAAAATAATAAACATATTTATAAATTTTATTTGTTGTAAAAAGTTGTAGTATTAATTGCATCAATTTACTAATATTGATTTATATACAAACATTTAAAAACAAATTTGTAAAATTCTTTTGCAATTCATATTATAAATTTTTGTAATATATTAATACAAGTACAATGTATAATGAAATTGAGAAAAAAAATCTAAAAAAAGAAAAACAGAAAGCAAGTTTTAAAAATGAACAACTACATAATGCAATTTGTCAAATAGACGGCTTTAAGCTTTATCTACCAGAAATGTGAACATAAAGCTCATTTAAAGACAACTATAAATTACATTTGGATGACTGTAATGTAATAACTAATCATAAATTTGAATATGAATGCGTGCATGATACGAAGCAGAATAACGTTAAAATATTTAACATTGAAATTAAGTTTCATCAACTAAGTATTGTTGGAATATTGTTAAACATAGTAAAACAATTCTATACATTTTTTTATATAAAAAAAGGTCCAATTTTATCAAAACGTCGAAAATTGTATTTAAATAATAAAATAAAAATTACTGTCAAAAAAAGTTTAAACTTTCACTGAAAAAGTAAATACAGCATTTCTATTATTCGTCTATCTTGCTACATTGTTATTCACTTATTTATTTATTTTTACTAACTGTTAATCTAATAACTTTAAGGGTATTTGAAATCGTGGTATCAATTTTTCAAACTTTTTTCCTTGAGGTATATCTAAGCTAAAAGTTCTTGGATTTCAGTTACGTAACTGCATCACGTCATCGTATGATTGATTGGATTCACGCTCCAGTTTTTCGTTGTTATTAAAATTTATTGTTACGTTACGAGAATTTAGGAACAAAGGACAATGAACACCTACGTTATTCTATGCCTTTCAGACTTTGATTTATGGCGTGCATAACATCAGACAGGTATTCAATTTTTATTTCAGCAAAAAGAACATTTTACTAAAATCAATATTTTGACCTTGGATCCTCTTACAAATTTTTGAATTTTATATTTGACACGCAGCTTTGTAAATGTAACAATCTGTACCTGAAATATTCACTACGCTGTTGAGGATCTAAAATTTAAGTTTTCATTCGAAAATAATATGTTACATTAAATGTTATATTTTGTTTAATACAAATTTCTATTCCATTATATAATAGACATCTGTTAAACAAGACGTTCATATTATATTACAGTTCTTTTATTTTTGGTTAATAAAAGAAGAAGAACTAAAAAATGCTAAATTATTTACTTAAATATTGTTTGATATTGATAAAAAATTGTAAATAATTATTTGCATAGAAAGTCACAAGCATTCAAAATTGAAGCAATTATTATGTACGTTGTACTTTTTCCGAGATATCTCAAGACTTTACACTGCACGTTGTAAAAATTGAAATTGTCGATATATCGTAACAGATGATAAATCGTATAGATATCACTGAACAGATTTACCGACAGCAGGTATAATAATTCACCTCAGAGAAAATAGTGTTTTGAGCTAAACTTTTACAAATAGTTAATTTTATTAATAATTATAAAATTCTATTCCTAATTAACTAATTATTGGTTAAAATTATCAACATTCCGGTTATAAGTGAAAATTAAAATTTAAAAGTTTAAACCTGAATTTCTAATTTTGCTTATATTTCATTAAGAAAAATGCTTATAAAGTTGTATCGCGACAACCACCAAGTTTACTTTATGTAATTATCTTTTTTTGTTTCAAGCATAAAATAGATTATCATCTAAGCTGAAAAAATTTTATAGGTGTAACTAAAATAATAATCTAATTTATATCTATCTTTTTTAATTTAGTTATTTATCGAATTTTATTGAATGAGATTTCTTTATTTAGTCCATTTTACAAAAAAAAATTCATATAAAGTTTCTTATTGTTTTCTAAAAACTTACAATATTGTATATTAATGTAATGATACACTGAAAGAAATATGGTTGTTATGCTTATTATTCTGACATCTGATATCTTTTGTAAAATTTATAATTAAAGTAGAACATGATATAGTAAATTTAACAACTGTATTTCTTTTAAATTCGTATTTACTAATATTAGTAGTGGTCTAATATTCATAAATAATTCCAAAAAGAAAAATTTAAAAAAATATAAGTATTATACTTGACTCAAAAAAAATCATAAAACTCATAAGTAATATTCAGTGTAATTTTTTTGAATTTGGAACTCTAATATGGTTGTTTGTATATCTAATGTTGAATTTGTAACTACAATAAAATGAATTATTTTAAACTTTAAATCATTATCTTTTCTTTTATTGTCCTTAAATGACTATATAAGTCATATGTTGATAACTAAATAGCAAAATGTAACAAGAAATATATAATCATTTAGATATACATATATATTTAATATTAATTAATAGTAAATATAAGGTATACTGTTTTAATTAAAACGTTATGCTTTAAAAGTAAATAATAAAAATTCGTATATGAACAGTTGCGATTATTTGCACTGCAGAAATAGATTTCTATATAAACTTCCTATGTTTAGAACTTCGTTTGACGGTAGATCGTTCTTACGACGCAATAAATTCTGTTTGTACTGCTTGTGACATATTTTTTAATTTGCATTTATTGAAAATGTTTATTAAGCAATATGATTATTATAAAATTCTTTCTTCAAGTAACAGGAAGTCTAATCTAAGCGAAAAATATACTCACATTGGAAGTATTTTCAATGCGATGTTATGATTGATTAATATTTGTTCTTAAAATTTGAATTTGTAATCGATTAGTTATCATTTAAGTACCTAAGTTCCCAAATTGTTAATACATTAATAAATTTAAATCCATAAATATATCTATATATGTACATAAAATCTAGAAATGTATGAAAAAAAGTAACCTATATATATTTTATATATATTTTGGAGAAAGGCATTTTTGTTCCCTCGTGATGAAAAGTAATATATGCACCACGAGAGATTCGCGAAAACTCATATTTCGTGCGATTACAAATCGAGCTGTGGGCAAGATTTAAAAACTTCACAAGAAAGGATGGATTTCTATTTGATTCTCCCTCTACGTAATGTATTATTATTTTACATACCTATTCTGCACACAAAATGTAGGTAATGCTGCGATACTGGTTGGGAACGCTCACTTTTCTGCACACTGGTGTACACTAGAAACAAATAAATTTAAAATTAATATATAATTACTTTAATTCAGTAATTTTCTATTTTATAATACATATATTGCATTTATAATCTAATAAAATGTGTTTAAATTAAATATACTTTTTGTAAATTGTGAAGTGAAGAAAAATACAATTTAAATAACAGTCAAAAAGTTTTCCAGCTGCTGGGTAAACTACCAACTAATACAATAATTAATATTAATCCAATAATTTTACATGTAAGAATCAGTAATCAATGATCCAAGTTACTCTATACTTCAATTAATTTATTTTGTATTGTATGGAAAGAACTACAATAAAATGCTTAATAAAAATAAATGCATAAACAGTGGATTTAATCATTTGTATAATAAATAGTATGATTTTTAAATAATGCCATAAATATAACTTCACATTTCTCCCCTCTCTAAAATTTGATATCTTAAAATAAACATCATAAGAATATATTTCTTCATCGAGTTAAATAGTTTGATCCCGATGCGTCAAATGCGGTAAAATACATTGCAATGTCGATATTCTCCCGTAGAATTTATCGACGAAATGTATCATTCCCTAGGTTATCGACAAAAGGCTAGAAGTTTCCGCGTGTGATAAGAAGATGTCGCTGCGAATTAAACGGGTCATCGAAGCAAGTGAAGAGTATAAACATTTCGCACGTTATTCTTTTTATTCAACCAGAATCAATTTATATATATATAAAATAAAGTTTTAACGAGAGACTAAGTTTAGATAAAGGATAATGACCGAACATTCGTAATACAAAATAAAGATGTAACACGCATAAGGTTTGATAAATGATCAGAATGTATGACCGAAACGTCGCCAAGTTGATGTATAATAAATAAGATTTGTTAACCAACACATATTTACTAATGGCAAATTTAAATTTAGGATTATATCTATAAGATAAGAAATAGGTAATATTGAATTACATATACATATCGAATAATAATGTACATACACTAATTGTAATACATATATAAATAATTAATTAACTATATTAATAATCGTTAATGGTTTCTATATATGGTGAACACGTTATTAGATTCCAAGAAAAAATAACAATAAAAGTAGTAATAAAATTTAAAATTATTAAATTAAATGGATTATTGCATATATGTATTAATAAATTTATTAATTTGTATTATATAGAAAATATTATATTTTTGCAACATATAAATAGTAGATACAAATTGCCTGTATGTTTCTTTGCTAATTCAATTACTTTCTAGGAAAAAGCCGGTGTACAATAGAGAGGAGTGATAGGAATTATAACACCTTAATCCAAAGGCAATGAAAATAACCGTAAAAGATGTCTAATTTTTAAAATTAATAACACTTCAGTATTAAATATAATTACATTTTGCTGAATTGGAACAAAGAAAATTCATTTTTTTCCTTTATATTCTGTTATAAATTATTTAATATCAATTGAATTTATACTAATTAATAATTTCTTTAATAGAATATGCTCATTGATTCCATCTTATATTCTAAGAAAAAGTTTCAACACTTTAAAACAAAATTTGAATTATTACATAGAAAATTTTAATATTACAGAGCAAGTGATACATTTCAAATTGCAGTATTTAATATAATACGAAAAGTTAATACTTAATTGTTTGGAAATAAACTTTATTAATTTATTCACACGTTTCTTAAAGTAGGTTTACGTATTTACTTACTCCGCTTTTTTTTTCTGAAACAAGTAGTATTTTAATGTTTAATAAATATGTTGATAAAATTTATCATAAAAGAATTTAATGATACATTAAATTTACAACATAACAGAATATAAAAAGGATATGAAAAGAAAACTTTATAAATCTATTAAAAGATAATAGTATGTAATATTTCAAATGATTAAACACCTATGCAATTCATTAACTCAATTTACAAATTGTAAACAAATTTTATAAAGAAAATTTGTGTTAATAAACATAAAAGCTTTTCTTTTCCAAAATCTTGATTTTACAAATCATTACAAAACATTCAGAAGCGTTGTCAATCGGAATTAAATTACTTTAATTAACTACATGGTTACAAGAGAAAAAAAATCCTTATCAGACCCAGCAAGATTAAACGTAAAACCCTTATCAATTGACACAAATCCTAATCTAAAAATATAATTAAATTTCAGTCGTAAAAATTAATGTTCGTGTACAAATCTTCGCAGATTTATCGTATTTTCCCTAAGTGATTGAAACTTGAATCCGAATAACAGTCACTTTTCCATCCGCCATCCTCAAGTTTGAACCATGTAAATATCCAAAATAGCGTGCCCTTCCACGCGCTCCCCAGCGTCGTTCATTTTTATTCCCCTCGTTTCCTCTTCTCCACGTTTCATTTTCTTTTTCAGCAAGATTTCATCGCGAGTCTCTATTCATTTTCTACGACAAGGACGACCACCCCTCGCCAAGATAACACGCTCAGTTTTCTTTCAAACACTTTTTTTGTTTTCCTATCCTCTTTCACTTTCTGGTCCCCCCCTCCACCTCATTTCAGGATTCTGACGAGAATTTTCATTCCCCAGTTTTATTATTTATCTCCGACTATACGTCCTTTCATCCTAAGCTGGGTATGAATTTAAGCTGGGGCGCGAATCCGTGAAACCAATGTCCCAAGCTCCACCCTCGCGACGTATATTTCTATCTCGGCTACCAATTTCTAATACAGTTCGCCAAATCCTCCCTCAGCCGATTTACGCGATACGTGCCGGGATAACTCGGCTACGACTGCACTTGAATGAACTGAAATATTTCCTTCACTTACGCTATCTAAATGTCTCCTCCAAGATCCCCCACCCCCCAATTTTGTGGAATAAATATCAAGTCCCTTGCTCAATTTTGTGCTGTTTAATCGCGAGAATAACATTAATGATTGACAGGAATAATTTGATAATGCCTCCCCGTTGAATCGCCATCATTTAAAATATTTACCGCTACACGTTAACGAGCGATATTTGGCTAACGAACGGCGCAATCCGTGCTTCGAACGCGCCAAATACCGTGGCGGTATTTTTTTTTCTTTTTTATTATGCCACTATTGTATAAAGAGATTCTGCAATTTTATTTTATTAAATGCGAAACGACTAGACCATTCAAGTTCCGCATTGTAAAGTAATTCTTTGTCATGTCATAACTCGCCAAACTCTGGGGAAGTAAGTACCTATGACGAACGCAACAAGTGTGAAAGAATGTTATTGCGCTATTACAGGACTATTTCGCTCGTAGAGAGCGACGTAAAAAAGTTAATCGACATCAGTTTCCAGTTTGCCATACACGATCATCGCTGGAAACCTCCTCCCCATTCATATACACGTTGCATTTGGAAAAACGATCCAAATTACGTGCGCGTTTCAAGTTCAGCATTATTTCGTAAAACAGTTTATCGCGCCCGGAGCAATTTCTGGACGCGAAGTTAACGCTCGCTGATATACCTGAAAATGTATATCAACGCTGAACCGCGGTTATGTAAACATAAGTGAAATGAAATTTGCTCCGTTTCACGCGTTGCTTGCAAGTTTTACTTTTAAATTGGTTTCGTTACATATTTACAGATATTTTGCAATTGTAAAAGAAATTTTAGCATAATTTAAGGATGGAACTGAAGTCTTTTAAAGTATAAGCGTAAAGAAATATTTAAAAACAAAAGAAAACAAAGTTTGTTTGAATGTTGTATCCTAAAAACTTCTTCAAATGCAACATAACAAATATCACGGTTTGTTTGCTCCAAAATATGCAAATTAATTTTCTTAATATAGCAGAACGTATACTTGCAATTTAGAAAGGGTGATTTGTTTAAAAAAAAGTGTAAAATCATAGAACTAAACCGTGGCAAAAAAATATAATAGGAATAAAAAAGGATAAGGTGGGATAAGGTGCTGGATGGAAAATAGGGGATCTGAACTGACTTTCATTAAGCCAAATTGTCTCTTGGGATGAACTTCCTTAATTACTTGCCCTCCCTCTTTCCCATATTCTTGTTTCTCTTCCATGTCTTTTCTTTAAGTGCTCCCACATTATACGTTCCGCCTTCCGCGAATCAGTTACACTTATAATGAAGTTCCAAACGAGTCAATCGAAATTGCCAATATTTCCCTGAATCTGCTATAAAGCGGTCGAAGCCAAATTTTCAACCACTTTCGATAACAACGAATTCCTCCCGCTTTCATTTCCCTTTTTATCCCCCCCCCCCCCCAATATTACAGCTCTCATCATTACATAAATATACCCTGTTGTTAAAAAAAATTTATAACCAGTAAATATTGAATCGTCAAGATAAGTTTATCTGAACACTTCGATCGGCAGTAACGCGTAAGTAGGAGAATCTCAAAGAGAATGGCTGATGAAAGTCGAAACGAAGCCGGAGGTGGGTTGTACCGCCCTCTAAATATGCTAATACCCCCGTCGTAGGGTAATGAGTTCTTCGTTCCGCCATGATCCAATAGACTGCTATGCATACATATGCAGCCATAAACAAGACTCAGATTGTTGTGTACGTATACGTCGTATCTGTTTCACCGAAGCTCGCGTTATATCGAAACGCCGTCGGGATACTAGCCGGTTTTGATTAGAAATCTACGTGAGACGTTTTCGAATGAAAACAATGAGAAGACACTTCGGATAGTTTAACTGTTTCGAATAACTCTCCCCGTCCTATAATTTGGCATTGAAAATAAATAAATATTTAATCAAAGTAACGCGCCTTTTTTTCTCTCTCTTTATCTCTCCGTCCGATTCCATCGGTTTCTTTATCTTGGTAATATACGCAATCGTGAGTCCAATCGGCGATCCCACGTTGAAGATATAATTTTGCACTATTTAATTTGTTAAATAATATTTCATTGGGCGTCGTTTTCGGAACCAGTTAATCTCAGGTGTTCGGTATGAAATAGATGTAATTTCCGCAAACTTCCACCTCTATCCTATATCCGGGCGACGTTTATTCTCATGCCCCACAGTCCATCACATTTTCAATTTCCACCACGTTTCTCGTTTCCGTTTTCTTATGCTGTTGCGCTGATGCATCGCGATGGAACTTCTCCAACGGTCGTCCTCGCCGACCCGCGCCTCAGTTTTATCATCAACGTAACCATAAACGCGCGTAGACAAAAGTCTGCGACAAAAAAAAAGGAGAGGAAGGGGCATAATAATTTTTTTTTTTTGCAAGATGGTCATAGAGTGCGTTAAGACCAACGAGTGTAATCGATCGAAGTCAAAATATATTTCGATAACTCATTTTATCCGCTTTTATGGTTTTATCTGATTTTATGGGTAAGAACATCGGTTTATCTTGTTGCAATCTGATATAGTTTAAGAACTTCTATCATCCTTTTGATGGAGTATTGAAATGATTTTCCACTGGTGACTGCACTGAGAGAAATTGATATGAAAATTTTACTGTTTTAAACAGGAATTGAATTGTTTTGGAAAAACAAAAATGTTACTATAAATTGACCCATCTCAATTTGAACCTTTCGCATCGTTGCTTTACTTAATAAAGAATGCAATGTATCTGATTGGTTCCGGAGCGTTATCTCCGTTGGAAACAGCTGTCTTACTATAACCTTTTCTTTTCAGCCAGTAGAATCAGCCGTAATTGCGCATGCGTCAAAATTTTTATTCACAAAAACAGTAAAAATAATGCTCCAAAAACAGATATATATTTAATTATGTCCATATAAATATTATAAATATCATCAGTACATTTTAGCTTTATACATATATACAACTATATTACTGTTAAAAACACTAAATTATTTCTTTTAAACAGAAAATTTTTGTATTATATTTCTCTCAGTGTGGTTTACGCTGATTATTTAATTTTGATTATTAAACACTCGTCAAATGTGACGAGTTAATATTTATTAATTGCAAGACGGTATGATTTATATTAATTATAACGACTTGAAATTATTGACTGCAGTTTTTTTCTTTTTTTATTCGGTAACAGTCAGTTAATCGCGCATTATCGGTTTGGTCGTTTTGATTTATAGTACAATAGTGCACAGGTTAAAAACAGGTAGCCATTTCTTTACCATCAAACGACTCGTCGCGCGAACACTTTATCGCAGGCATTATAGTTTGAAAAATATATAAAATCCCCCCCCCCCCCCCCCCATCCCACCGATCATTTTATTACTCGCGTCAATACGTAGGTACGAATGCGTTTTTAATCGTTTATCGTTTACTTCTCTAAACCCAATAAGCAAGGCCATAAAGGCCGGCGCGCCAACATATTAGCCCGCCTAATTGCAAAGAACAAAACATTCAGCGAATTCACAATTCATTTTTATGAAGTGTTTATCGCCAAAGTCATAGCACAAAGCGCATTAATCTCTCGGAACACGTTTTTGTTGCGCGAATGATAAATCATTCGGACCGAGTGAAACAAATTGAATCTCCTTTTGACAACATAATGACGCCATTTCGTATTTGTCATTTAACTGCGCGGTCCTTTGAGGCGTTTATAGTCGCCGAAATCATAAACTGTCAATATTTCGAAAATCAGCGCCAGAAAAAGAGCACGTGCCCACGCGAAGGTTTTGCGACGCCTCGGGAAAAACTACGCTAGGCGTTTTATGGGCCATCAAATTACGTCGACCACCCTATAAAATGGTCGCGCGGGCTTCCGTGCAAGACGAAGATGCCCCGGCTAATGTCCCTCCGCGCAAAACCATCATATACGCGCGATCGCGATGCTTCCCATCTGCGCGCCTTCCAACATTATTACTCCCCAATTTGGTTACACTTCGCGGATCGTTTGTTTGTTTTAGTAATTGCTGCTGTATTGTAGAAAATGTAGTAGGGATATGCGTGCATTTGTAGTGTTCCTTGTGGTATGATGGTTTAATATAAAAAAAAGTTTAAGCGGGGAATAGAACCCGTCACCTCAGAGTCAACAGTTGCAACTTTTACCACTGTTCTATGTCGTGGTTTAGGAATATAGTTCTCGCTTGACAAATATGCCCCCAACAATTTAAGTCATTAAAATTTGACAAGGACTAGAGTAGTGTAAGTTCGTGTGATATATTAACATTTTTTATATCATCTAAATATCAATTTTTACAATATCGTATATCAAATTTTACTACATTGGTGTAGTAAAGTAGAAGACATAGCAGGCAATGTCCTTCTAACGTGTTAATTTTACTATATTTTATATAAAGAATACTATAAATAAAAATATATTCTAGAATCATTGTAAAATATAGTAACAGTTATTACTAAATGTGTCCTTTCGGTGCATTGTAAAATACCAATTGGTGTTACAAAACGACACTTTTATACATCGTTAAATTAATAATCATGAGAATCATTATTAATATAATTTAATTTTGAATTTGTTGATTATATAGGTACGTTATTACATAATTATTATTAATTCAATTATCGAAGAAAACTTATTGATCTGGTAAAAAGTATATGATTCAATATAACATAATGAATCAAAATATACTCTTATAAGAGCTGCTTTCTCTTTCAACAAAAAGAATAAATATCGAATATAAGATTCTATTTAAGACAACAGTATTTTATGAGTGTGCTCAATATTTATCTATGAAGAAATTATATAAATATTGAAAACCTTTACTTATGTAATTATTGTGCTTTTGAGTTCTCTGAAGATGTAAGATGAAAATAATCACGCATACTCTTTTATGTTGAAATATGTCATATTTAAGCATAGCTTTTATACATAGTAATTTTGGATCAGCACATGCTCTCTGCTGTAATAGTACGAACAGTATGCATGAAAGCAGTAAAACTCTATTTCATAGATAAACCTTATTTCGTTTGACATACAACTTAAGTGAGATTCCATGGAACAGTATTCTGTGATTAACATTAACGTTTCTTTTTTTTTTAATTATTTAATAACAGTATTTATTATTATAAAACAAGGAAATAAAACTTTGAAACTCAAATATCCTCGCTGTAAAGTTTTCACTAAGAATAACTACAAGATATTCAAGAAAAGTGAAAATTTTTACTATTAAAAATGTAAAGTGATAATCACTAAGGAAAATAACCCGCTGATAATCATCAGCAAAAATATTTACTTTTATAATAAGTAACCGTGTACATTTGCACATGTTGAATGTTTACAATTTGCAATAAATAATTTTTATATTCCATAAATATAGAATTTCAAGGCCTCTGAGAAGTAATACGATTCAATACGCCTCAGATTTCAATTATTTGTCGCGTTAAATTGATAAATTGACTTTCCATTTATTGACACAAATTAATAATAGCATTAAAATCGTAACTACCACTTCAAACGTTTAAGTGACTCGTTTAAGTTTTTTAATGCACCATCAAATAAAAGTTTTTTTCATTGCAAAAGAAATGGATATTAAAAAAAATACTTGTGTGTCTATAATGCAATAGTTAAAAAGAGTTTTATCGATGCTTGGCAAAGGATATCAGAAACAAATAGTCAACTGTCAGAAAACACAATAGAGTCATAATATTACGCGACAATAATGAACGTCGGCTATAATTCAATATTATAATTAAAGTATCATAACGTTTGTCTTTATTGTGCCAATTAATATGAGTCATTAAAGCGATTGCCGTTATACTATTAGCACCTATCATGAACTGTTTGTTCTTAGGTAGGGGTCCAGACACGCGACTATAAATTAACGAGGTTCCCGCGTTAAACGATTTATTTGCCTTCGCAGTCTCAAATGACTTCTTCGGTGAATGCTTTTTTAAGGATTTTTGAGACGAAGGCAAAGTAATTTGCCGTTGTAATTATGATGCCTCGGTATGTAAATGAAAGTAAATTTTTGTCGATAATTAAAAGTCCCTCGTTTATTGCAATAAACTGTGAAAAGTATTGCAAAAAATGTTATACTTTTTTTTTATATATTGTAAATATTGATAATAATTCGAATGATAAATTTAAAAGTTAATTAAGAAAAGTTACTTTGGAAACATCTTTTAAAAACCGTAAATTCATTTAATGAAAAAAAAGTTCATCTCTCAGGCACTCAACTATAAAATTCAAAAAAAGTTACTTTTCAAATTTACTTTATGTTATTTTAAAGCACATTTGCATGGAAGTAGGTTGAGTGTAATCGTGGCACTCGCGTCAACATATTTATAGCGTAAATATTTTTCATCCGTCTTAATGGCAGTTAATTGATTGTCGGACCGTTAATTTAAAAATTCCCTCCTAAAATTTATAGAACAACTTTTGACGTATTTATAAGATATCGCTGTTGCACTTAATGATGGCCTGCTAAATAGAATTGGCATTTTTTAATTAAAAATGCAAAGCCTGCTGATAGGCGTCTTCCTCGCAGCAGCCATCGTGAATTCAAGTGGTTTTTACTGTTACACTGAGCAACAAAAGTCATACGATATTCCGAATACCGGTGATGCGCCATTTTAAAACCGTGATACAGGAGACAAATAAACTTTACTCGTGTATAAGATCATATAAATATAAATTTTAAACGTGTATTATAAAACGTATTATAATGTCTTATACATGGTATATTTATATACAAAAAACAATACAGTAATTATTACTATACTTTACTGTAATTTGTAAAAAATGAGCCAAAATGCAATAATTCTTAATAAATTTTTAGTAACTTTACAATATTATAGGTGTAGTATTGATACACGAAATTTATCCTAACAATACCATAAAGGATAGTAATATTTATTTCCGCTCACTAAAAGAAATTTATTAGTGGTTACAACTATATGTTGTATTAACTTGGAAAAATGTCTTTATCAAGGAATAGAACTAGTTATCTCAAAGTCACCAGTTACATGTGTTACCACCAATGTATGTCTTTGTCTGGAAAAATGTTGGTCTTTGTTAAACTTTAGTATCAATGTGAGAGAGGATTAAATTTTCTCACTCACAGATATTTGTAAAGTAAAACTTAATATTATATCACACTATAAAGAATACCATAAATGCATACATATTTCCAAGTTATAACGAAATATAGTTATAAATTTTTCTATGAGTATTTTGTAGTATATTTATTATATGCATGATACAATGATTGCAAAGAATACGAACAATTTTGTATCCACATTAAATTTACACGCAAGTATTAAATATGATAATTTAATGCCGAAACAGGCCGAAAATATAATCTGTATTATCGTGCTGTCGGCATTGAAATTCTCACAATGTAACGCATAGAAAAAACTTTTCTTGCTTTCCCAAGGTTGAGCGCTGATTGTCGGCTAATATCATTCGAATATACTGAAAGAACACGAATCGGATGTTGCGATCACGTTCCCAGGACATGGCGGTCATTTAAAAAAGGAATCGGAGGAGACCACCCACTTACTGGATTGGTCAATTACCTACGTCCTCTTTACCTCCTCCGTACAATGGACATATTCGAGAAGATTATGTGGAATCTAAAGTCCCGCCATATTGGTAGCACGTTGACTCGCCCGTTAACCACTTGGAGTGATCAGTATGTATCTTTGAGCTTTAATTGGTCGTAAATACGCCGTTGTCAAAGGTACTTGTGGGCATCGGGCATTCCAAAAATTTTTTGCTTGTAATCAAGGGTACGTTTGAGATCAAATAATCTGTTCCACGTTGAGCGAAACGTGCCTTCGCCTTTGGTATTTTTCAGCTTAATTACGTACAATTAAATCGTTGAAACTCGGAACAATTTTAACGTACCAAATTATATGTCTCCATATAATTCATATACACCTTTAACACTTTCTTGCACATTATAGTTACATTTTTTATAAGCTTCATTAATTCATTTTTTTCCTATTTAAATATTAACTATGATAGTTAATAATGACAAATTTATTTTTCTAATATCGTTGATGTAATTTTAAAATTTGATTACAATCTTTTTTAAAAATATTTCCTCCATTTCGAAATTGATTTTAATTTTATTAATTCTTAGTATAAAATTAATTAAATTCCTTAAATTTTAACATTCTCATTTTCAGTAACAATTTTGAAATAAAAATTTAATTTCAGCAAACAATTATTAAAGTTAAGTCAATATTTAAGTGTAATCAATGAAATGAAGCTGAAGCAGTAACTTCTTAAAGGGGCAATACCTAAATATTTACCCATCTGACAAAATCACGGGATCTTTTATTTGACTAAATGACTTGGCAAACAGTTTACGCAAATTAAGACACTAATTTGTTAAGCTGCGTCGGCGCGTTTAGCACGCGACTGTGTAAATTTTACTTACAGAATGCTTTCGAGTCGTTTTATTTTTTTTGACATGACGATTTTTGCTGTCGTTAATGCCTTTTACTGCCCCTATTTCTCGTTTTATGTCTCTCAAAGTTCAATCCATTCGCGCTGTCTTCCGGTGCACTTTCAGTGTTCCGCGACAGAAAAGAATGGATAGATTCGCACCTTAATACAAATTTATGATGAGCAATCAGGTACACCGAACCGGACTGTTTCAAGCAACACCTCATAGATCGCGCCATTGTCACAACTGAAATCCTTTTTCTGCAACCGCGCAACGTAATACAATCACCATAAACAATTATTAACTATCCAAAAGTTCAATTAAATTGCCACAAAATTAATGCAAAAGGCAATAAAAAAAAGAAGTGTAATTAATGAAATTTGGGCTGTAACATTTCGCGTATAAAAAAATATAAATGAAAAATAAAAGGGAAGAGAAAAGAAAAAACCTTATCCACTCATCTACGACGACTTTCTCTTGCGATAAAAAAAAATTCGTACTCGAAGGTATTGTAATTATGTCGATAAATTTCAGTCACGTGATAACAATAATTTTATACCCGCGAGGAATACGTAATTATATTTACGCTTCGAATTTTGCTTCTTTACACATTCAATGACGTAACTTTGACGCGCAAGCAAAATGTAAAATATTAATTGCGATAATTAATCGAATGGATTAATTAAATTTGACGCGAAAGTGCAATATTTATATGTAAAATAATTGTAGGTATAAGACGAATAGTCGGTGGCCACTTTTCCCAACAAAAAATAAGTGAACAATTATTTGGCAAATATGGACTGGTTAAATGCACATTTAAAAGATTTCGTTTCCTAAATCGACACGACTTCTTACGGTGATGGTGACGGCATATATATTACGCTTCTCATAAAATTAAGTTTTTACGATTATTTTATGGTCTTGCACCGTATCGTCGATGTTTGCCGCTTTTTGGATAGGTGTACACTATAGAACTTAATCGTCAAGGGTCTCGTTCTTCATGCAACTAGTCGAAACGTTGCGCTAATGTCTTGCATAATTTTAATCGCTCTAATGGTTGATTATCGCGCGCTGAATAACGATTACGGCATATATTTAATTAAAGAACAAAACAGAAGCGTTGCAATGCGTGTATTCATCAACATAGTTCAATAATGATATCATTTTAATGCACGTACATTAATTATCATTAATTTTAGGCCTGATAATTATCGAGTTCGAACATGTTCGAACGTGTTCCAACACGTTCAAACTGTTCGAACAGTTCAAGTGTTCCATACATCTTCCATATCTCTACCATATATGACCCATATGTGACCAATATCTGTTCCATATATGCCCCACATATGATCCATATCTGTTCTATGTATGCCCATATATATGATCCATATATCTTTCATATATGTTCCATATGTTTTCCATGTGTGGTCCATACACGTTCTATACATGGTCCGTATATGGTTCACACTGTTCCATAGATATTCCATATCAGTTCCATGTCTGTTCCATACATGCCCCATATCTGTTTCGTATATGTTCCATATTAATCATGTATAAAAAAATACATTCGTCAATTTTTTGTTTATAATTAAAAGATAATTGCAACCATTACATTGTTTAAATTAATTTATTGGAAAGTACATGTACCGCCTTACATAAGGGAATCTCATTTGAAAAAAAAAGAATTCATATCGCTTTAAATTATATAGAACATTTCCACCAAACTGTACAAAGACGGGCAATGGAATCTTCGGGCATTACATCATCCCGCAAGAACAACAAATAAATTATCCTTAAAAGTGGAAAAAATTTTTTGTAATATCCAAGAAAAAGCAATTCAAATGTAACCTGGGCAAAAAATTAATCCCCTGTTCAAGAAGTGGTCTATTTCTCAAAAGAAGGAAACGTCTCAAGTGGTGGTCTGGTGTGAATTTCTCTGAATTTCTTATTCCCTCTTTCCTGTCTTCTCCTCAAGTTTCTTTACCATCCGCATGGGGATACGCTTGTACTGGCAACAGCGTAATGCACGTAAATATGCACGTCTTCCAAGGGGAAGACAGAAATTTAAAATAAGAACGAAGTAAAGAAAAAAAAAAAAAAGGAAGTAAAAAAAAAGGAAAAAGAGGAAGCCGAAGGTTAATAAAGTATGAAAGCAAACGCCCCGGATCCGAGTGGAAATTTTGTGGAGGCTGAAAATTTGGTTCCACGCAATAATTCATCTCCGATAATAAAGCGGAAATCTGTTGAAAATCGAAACAAAACTGCGCTCAATCGAAACGGCTGATTTTCAATTATTTTGCATAATTAATCTTGAGGGAAGGATAATGGCCTGTAAACGGTCGCGAGCAAACTGAAAACAAAATGTCAAACGGTCGATTCTGATAATGACGCAGTAAATAATCCGGGGAAGAAAGTATTGTTTTTAAATAAAATTTATGGACCAATAAAAGATATTTTTCCATGAAATCGCGGGGATTTTACGATTTATGCGTATGCGATTGCGAACGCGCGCGTTTCCTCTACAATGATGCGCGTCGCCTAAAACGGTGCGCCATTCGAAAGTGCAGTTCCCGCTGGGGCAGGTAAAAATTAGACACCGTTTCCAATGCGAAACAAATGACGGAATGAGCGGGATCCCGTTGATATTATTCGCCCGCGTCCTCCTACACTACCGCCAATGTACCTATGATTGTGCATTTTTACGCGCACCCACGCAAATGAGAAGCGAGTACCCCGGGACTGAAAATCCAGAGCCACGCTCGCGAGAAGATCATAACGTTTCATGTGAATTATTTATAGAGTCAACCGCTGAAACAGTTATGTGAATTTTCAACTTTTAAAAACGACCGACGTACGAAAATACTCTCCACCTTTTTTTTTTCCTTCACCTACTAAAACGAATTTCGAATGTTGTAAATAAAACATAAAGATGATTCGATTAATTCTCTAACTTATTGAAATTTTATTGCAGATGGGTAAAAGATACTTTCAATAATATTGTAGGTAATAATTTATATGAAATCTAAAAGTTAGTTACCTTTTTTTTCTTGTAGTAATCATTAACTAGTTATAATAATACTTTTTGTATCTGTGAAGTTTATTTAATATTCTATTTTTGCAAAAAGAAAAATGTTATATACATAATTGTCACGGGGAGAATTTTTGCAAGTCTAAAAATGCATTTTTTAATCATGATTAATGGGGCTATAGTGTATTATGCAACAAGTGGCGCAAAGTACAAAATTGTTAACGCGTACGAAATACGACTTTACATCAAAAATTAAATTCAGTTTTATTGAATTACTGAAATAAATGTTTTTTCTTCTTTTTTATACCAATTAACGATGCCATAAAATTGACAAGAATTCAAATACAAACTTAATATATTAGAAAGAATATAATATTCTACCTAATTAATTAACCAACAAATTTATATTCCAATAATTTATATTATCGTTTATAAAATAACTATAAGGTGTTTATTATAACGCCCTTACGATACTGCGAATGAATAAGTTATCGAAGATAAATTTTTGAGATGAACTGCGAATGTTGTATTAAGATCGTTGTTATGGAAGTTGTCTTCTAATAACGCGCGAATGTTTCTAATCTTATCACCAAGACTGTAATAAGTACTTAAAATCACATCTTTGAAAGTTATAAACGAAGTCTAAATGTACACACTTTGAGCGAAAGAACTGTTACTAAAAGCACTAAAACGCTCCCCGATGTTCCTTTCCAGTATAAAGCACATTACATTTCGAAATTTTTCCCATGTTGAAAAGTCTCTTTTAGTTATTGCAAACGCCCACCATTCGGAAAGTCTGTCTTGTATCAATACCATTCCTTTGATGATGATTTTGAATAAAGTACAGCACTATCAATAAATTTGTCAGTTTCGAAAAAGAAAAAAAAATCTCTCTCGGAAGACACGCTTCTGATTATGTAGGTGTGCGTATTCATGAGTAGGCGGAGTTTTACACAGATTCTTTCATATATATATGGCTGCCTACAATTTATAAAACACTGTTGGATTAATACTTTGTGTATATTACCGAACGCAATTTACAACTATAAATAATTATTATTAAATTGCATAAACGATAGTTAATTAATAATAAATGTATTAAAAAATATTGATATATAATTTTTGCATTGAAAAAAAAGTAGTGTTTAATATTAAGATTATTAAAAATAATAATGAAAGGAAATGTGGATTCTTTTATAATTAAAAACTATTGTATTTGAAATTTTACTAGTACTTCTAGCACAATTATTTCCACCAGTAAAGTGAATCAAATTAAATATTTATTTTTATCTTGAAATACTGATATAATACAGTCCCAAATAACTTATTAATATTTCAATTTCAATTAATTTAAATAAACATCAATTATTATCAGTATTATTCTCTATCTAAATTTTTAAATAAAGCACGATTATGGCCACTCATATATATGTTAAGTTATCAGTAATTTAAATTCGGTATTGCATAAAGATAATGAAATTTAATAATTAACACATTCCTTTACGATAGCCCGTGGCGAAGCAATTAATTAATTAATAGATAATTACAGTTAACGACTGGAGCAAGGGACGAGTGTACAAACTATGGAGGAAATAAATTGAAATAGAAAACAAAGACGTCGTTTTGTTCAATGACGACGGTTCCCATGGCGACGCGACCCCTGAGCCCACCAATGTGCTCGTCATCTTCGACTCCATGTTGACCTATACACAATGTGTGTGCCACGCATATACGCCAACCGAAGCCAAATCAACATACGCACCCTTTTGTAGCAACCCTTTTTATGATATTATCCGACCAAATAAGCACGGGCTCGCTGTTATTAAGTCCTTCGTGCATCACTTCATACCACGACTTGTGAGAAAACTAATTCAGCGGAATAAATTTTTGAAATGAAATTCGCTTTATTCATAGCCACGCCGACGTAAACGACAAATTGAATTATTATCATAAAAGTTAATTACATTTGTCAGTACACTGATTACGAAAAAAAAAGATATATATGTGTATATATAATATTATAAATAATTATTTATGAATCGCTTCGTGACGTCCGTTACGTAAGTTCGAGAACGAATGCGATTATAATGCGGCAGATTACTTATTATAATATCCCAAGGACGATGAAAAAAGTCGACGCGATTCTTAAAAGGATAGGTTTACTTAATTATAGATTATGCAAATGCGGTACCTTAGAGCAATCACTGCGGAATTCGTACGCGATTTACGACTATTTATAAATTTGCCACAACGATTTCCACGGCAAAAACTGTCATAATTTTATAAAGTTAAGGTCGTGAAGTTTTTTGTATCAAAGAATAAAGACTGCTATTACGGCCGCGGCAAAAAGTGCATTTTTGTTGCGGGCTCAAAACGGCAATATTTTTATAATGCAATGCCGATTGTGATCGAAATTAAATAGCCGATATTTAAAGTGCAAGTAAAGGACTGGTTTGTGGTGGATTGAAATTTGTTTTAATGTTTTAATTTGCGTCAAACTGTTGGACGAAAAATTATTCTATTATTATTTTCTGCGATGATAATTAATTTATTAGAGAGGCATTGTAATGATGATAAATATCAGATTGTATTTTGAATTATTTATATTTTATGAAAAATTTATATTGCTGTCTTAGCTGTTTATTTTACAAACGATTGGAAAGCACAAATATGCAATGTGAGAAATTTATTAATAGTTGTCACTATATTTTATAACAACTCAAACATTTATATAAAACAAAAGTAAGTATTTCTTATGATTTAATAACATTTATAAAGTACGCCTTAAGAAATATTTTCAAAAATGTGATCAAGGAATAGAACTCATTACCTCGCAATCACCACTTTAGAAGGTCTGGAAAAATATTGGTCCATGTCAAAATCTAGTGTCAATGTGAGAGGGCGTGGCCTAAATTCAATTCATTTAAAATGAGTTCTATTTTTTGCACATTTATGTCTAATATTTGTTAATATTACAACACCATATTGTAAGGAATACTATAAATGTATACATATCCTCGACTTATTATTAAATATTACAAATTACTAATAAATTTCTTCAGACTTCGATAATTCACAAGGAGACAACTTGGAGAGGACCCATTATTCTGTTTTTCGATACAATGTCCCACCCGAAATTTTTGCGAATTCGTTGAATTTCAACCTTTGATACAACTGTAACGAACAAAACTGCGAGACACGGCTAAAAGCTTTTTGGCAATTCCCCCCCTTGCTTGAATATTCTTAAGATAATCTTCGTGTCATAAAGCATGGAAATTAATCATGCAGATTTAATCAGAGGAGTAATAAAGAATAAAAAGTGGTAACGAAACGTTGAAGCAAACAAAAAAAAAAAAAAAAAAAAAAAAGAAAAAAGGACCCCGTCT
>JABFPN010001656.1:0-27327 GCA_022817305.1 Leptoteleia sp. ZL-2020 | reverse complement strand
TTCATAATGTTAATTAATAACAATGAAATTTATATTGAAATTGCTAAGTTATAAATATATATTAGGCAATATTTAAGGAATATTAATAGAAAATATTTTTTAATACTTTATAAATATTTGGTATATATTTTCTTGCGAACATTTAGTTATTCAAAAAATATTTATTAAATATGTCTAAATATTATAAAATATCATGCGCTATTAGGATATGTTTCATTTACAACATCGGTTCGTCGAGCGAAACTGAAAAGCGGCCGCAAATTTCATTAGATTCTGTGCGACAAAGAGGACTATACATAACAAAGGACGAACAATGTGAAGGACCGACATATATCGTTTACTCGTTCTCGAATAGACTTTACCGGCGCTTTCGGCCAGAGTAGTTCACAAATTGAAAATAGCGGCCGTGGTGCGCTGCGATCGAAAACGGCCGCGGGAGCCCAATCTGGAAGCACTGCTTGTATCCGCATCATTCTTATGTCGCCAACATTACATATGTGGCGACGCACCTGTAACACTAGATTAATAATATGCAGTATTAGTGAATTAAACATTGTAATTCTATGTAATCTTGAAGCCCATAACAATATATTCTTCAGACAAAAATATATATATATATATATATATATATATATATTGCAGCCGGTGGCTTTGAATACAAAAAATATATACGGTGGTGTTTTCAAATACGCGTGGTGCTTTTGAATACCGTATTCAAAGTCACATCTTACAACATGGTGTTTTTGAATACAGTCCCGGGTTTTTTTGATAACTACGGTCCTGATTCCAGAATCGTTAGTTTAGTTAGATTTTTAAATAAATTATGGCGGGAGGCGCAAATCCATGGGAAATACAATTTTCATTTGTTAATTTTAAATTTCCCACCTAAATTTTAAAAATATTTTAATTCAATTTGATTTCAGGGACGTACCTTGACATACAAAAAGTGGTGGGTACTCAAATACACCACCTGCAGTCTTTATATATATATATATACATACATACATACATACATACATACATATATACATACATATTTTTCATTATTTATATATATTTATGTAATCAAAAATAATTCAGTAGATCAGAATAATATAATTTTCTTGTTTAGTTTTACTTCATAAAACCTGAGTCTGTTTCTCATAAAAGTATTTTAGATTTAAGAATCTTAGGAACCATTTTTATAGTAATACAATGTAATAAAAATATAATAAATGAATAATCGTTAGAGTAAAAAATCGGACATAGTTGTCAGAAAATAAAAAAACATTTTACTTACAATCTGATTCTGGTTATGTAAACATATATTTTTAGGTACGTTATTAACTTTTTTATAAAAGTTAATTCAAAATATATGAAAGTAATTTAAAATAATATATAATATTAATAGAGAATTAACATCCTTTTTATGTGTTAATTTACACTTAAAAGAATTTTACTTTCGCGGATGTATGTGTATTTATGATAGAATTTGTTGATAAACATGCTTGAAATGACTATATTTACAATGTAATACAATAGTGTCATCCTGGAAATTGAACAGAAAAATTTCATACATTGAATTCATAGAATTTATTATTTTATTTTTGATAAGATTGAAAACAACGCTGATCTCTGTTCAAATTTTATTTGTGCTTTGAAACATAACTCAGTATCCAATAACATTAGAGAGAGTATAAACAATATGAACATTTTTTTATATTTTGCATATAACTAATTATTGAATTATAGTCTTACTCTTATATCATATGGCGTTTCATTTTTGCCTGATGAGAATTCTAAATTTAATGATTGGATTGTAAATACTATTTTATTACTGAAATTTGTTCATTAATATGAAATATGTACTTCGGTAAGAAATTAAAAAATCTAATATAAAAGTAGTTATACATGTTCAAGTATAACTTGACTTTAAATTTTTCTGAAATATTTATAATAGACTATATTTGGTAACGAATTCTGTCATAAGTGCACATATATTCGCGTGTTCTTATAAATGCAATAATTTTTATTATAATCATTTTTCTTTGTATATAAATTTGAATTACATTTAAAATGTTTTCAATTAATGAAGGGAAATTTGAACATATATATTAATAATACAAATTATTAATTTTTGTTGTATATTAAATTTTCAGTATTTTTTCTGCAAATATATCTTCAATAAGTTAAAATGTATTAATTTGTTCAGGATTATTGTGCTTCAAATCGCTTTTTTATTCAGTACAAGTCTTTCTTTTGCTAAAATATAAATGTTTATATTTATCGCATCTTCAGATATGGAGTAAGGGTAAACAATTCTACCCTAACGATAATCTCGCATGAAAATAATTACAACACGACTTCTCGCAATACACAGTTTTCGCGAATAATGGAAACCTTATCAATTTACGTATGATCAAAGATCTTGTTCATCTATCCCAAAAGGACAGGAATTGCCTCCACGAGTCTTACGCATCCCTAAAGGTCAGAATTATATAAAAGTATAAAATTATTCCAACAAGTTGCAAGTTCTAACCTTTCGAGCAAATTACGTAACACTTATAATACTGCAAATATTATCCATTTGTTTTATTCGGCAGGAATGGCGTTGACAATATCTTATACTCTTTACATATAGATTAACCAAGAGTTCGTTTATCCTGTAACGGACATTTTTTTTATATATAAAGAAAGAAATCGTCACAAGGAAACGGAATGGTTTCATAAAAAAATATAATCGCGTATGTATCGAAAGGACCTCGACTAATACAATATTATCCAAATGTTTCTTATATACATATGTCGCGTGCACGAAATTACACTTAATTGAATCAATTTACAAACAAGCATTATCGATGTCAACTTGATCCGTCAATGCGTTATTGAAAAGCGCCTCGCGAGTCAGTCTTCGGCAACCTCATCAATGTTCGGTACAATAGTTTAAGTTAATTTTCATCCACTTTTTGCGTTGATTTCACAAGCCGACCGTGTCGATTTTGTTACCGGAACCAAAGTAGGGCCTGTTTTATCCCGATTTTTCGCTTTCGCTTTATCAATACAAGATGATTTATTTGTTGCAGTAGAGACGAGCAATCGAAAGGTACGCATAGTTCTACAATACGGAAGAAAACAAAACAGGCCCTTTTGTTCGCCACTTTACAAGATTGTGCACTCGCAGCACTGTTGGGTGACGTATATACATTGTATTAGGCAGGTGTCATCGTCTGGCTCCTCAACGAACTTGCCCTTTTCGGCGTGGTCGACTCCGTTGCTCTGTATTTTATTGTCTTCTTTGAGTTTAGATTGAATCGTCACGACCGACCCGTCCACCTCCGTGATCTCCGTATTTGCTGGAGAAATGTTGGCGTTGCCATTGGTTGTTGGCTTCGATTCATCCAGAGCGATGATTTTGCCAGGTTGCACTTCATCAGGCATATCGTACTCCGCCGATGGCATAGAGTTTTGCAACGGTGCGCCTGAGTCACCGCCGGACATGATCACACTGAAACAAAAAACAATGGTCTATTAGAAATTTAAGTCAATTATAAAGGCAAAGTTTAAGAGAAGTGAACTTTTGTCACACCGAGAGAAATTTCTTTCGTAGTTGTTACTATATTTTGTACACACTTTTTGGGGAGGATATGTGTGCATTTATAGTATTCCTTAGAATATGAATATGGTATTTTAAATAAAATGAAAAAAGGAAATCATTGTAGATAACATGCGTAAAAGCTGTGCACAAAATTTCGTTGGTTTAGAATTCCAATTCGTGAATTTGAAAATCATTTTTATAATAATATAACGTTTCGCTGTATTGAGGAAGAAATTGAAGTTATTAAATCATTTTCTTTTTAGAATGTAGTTGAACTTGAAAACTATCAAATTTATAAAACTATTTTTAGAAATTTATCAACGTAAAGCAGGCCTAAATAAACCGGTTATGATAAGTAATTCGAAATTCTTTCTTCGGAGTTATTTGGAATCAACAACAATTGAGAAATATTGTTTAAAAAAGAAAAATATTTATTAATATCATTGTAATATGATAACGATTGTAATTCATAATTTAACTTTAAATAGTTATGTGACTGAAGTTTCTAATGTTATTCTAACGAATGTCACGAAATTTTGAAAATTAAGAATAACGTTAGAAACTTCAGTCAAATGAATAGTTTTTAATAATTTAATTGTAAATACATATAAAAAATTATTATACAGTTAGGATATATAATTTATCAATTTTTTTCAGTATTTCGAAGTAGAAATATTATAAGGTATTATAAATAATTGTTTTACATTTAATTCTTTTTAAATTACGTTTTATCAACTACAATGAATCAATAAAGTTGTAATTTCATTTAAAATCGCGTGAAATCGTTGACCCAAGTAAGGATTACGAAATTCTTTCATGCCGTTTATTTCATTAGAAATTTTTTAAACAGAGCGAAACGAACTTCGCAGACTCGTTAATAAGTCTTGTCTTACAATTATTGAAACACAAAATTGATTTTAAAATATTTATCACCAATTTCATTGAAGTAATAAAAAATAAAAGATAGACTTTTAAATAAAAGTAAAATAAAATAAATGATTGAAGTTGAAAACAAGACTAACTTCAACATATAAAATGTAAGAAATTCATTTAAAATGCACATTGATTATTCATAAATAGGTCACAAAAAAATTATTAATAAAAACACAATTTATAAATATTTATCCGAATGCGGCTTGCATTAGTAAATGTGAAATTTTGAAAGTTCAAAAGTTATATTTAGCAATCTCTATTTAAATGACAATGATTAATTTCAGTTACGCCGATTGACCAAACACCGACAACGTTAATGTAACCAGCAAAAAGTATAAGTGAAGTAAAAAAAATTATTTAAATAACCTTTATTGGGTAATTGAAAAACGTTCTAGATTGAAGCCAACAATAGTTTAATTTAGTTCGCATGAAATAAACAAGTCAATCTTCCAGATCGATGATTTCTCATTGTTTTTATCAGGAGGAACGTAATTCAAAAAGTTGTCAGGATGAATTAAAGGTCTTAGAGATAAATGTTTCGTTTAATAAGTACGGCTCAATTTAAACCGATATATGACACTAGGTGTAGATATCGCGTTTGTCGAACGGACAGAGAAAGAAACAAAGAATATACATTACAAACAAGAATGTGTGGTCAAGCTGGACCTCCTACGTATTCATCACGCCATTTTTACCTCTGTCATATGAGGATATGGCTCCCAAGCTAAATTTTTTATTCAATATCCTGATAATATTCGACCGCCAGATATGAAGATAATATTCAGTTTCACGAAGAAGATATAAAGAAATGAGTTTTCTGAGATAAAATTTTTTTATAATCGTTTGAAATGTAAATATACATTTTATAATTCCGCAACTTGATGTAGTTAAAGAATGTAGAAAAAGGCGGTGAATTAGTGTGTTTATACACTGAGAGAAATTTGATAGAGTAAAGTACGATTTGGGTTAGTAAACATACATTCAGATTACAAACATCTAAGAAAAAATATAATAATATATTACACAATAATCGTGTGTATTCCGAGTATATTTCTCTCAGTGTATTTTGACAGGTGTGGAGTCAAATAAAAGATAATGGCAAAACGGTAGTAGGCTCTTATAACCTTCTTAGTAGGCATTTAACCTTCAAAGTGGGTTGCGCCCTATTTCTTTCTTCGGGCGTTAAGGTCTTATAGTGTTGCATCTGCGACGAGACATCGACCGGACCCATCGGTAATTTTTCACGATAAGTCCAGGGTAACGACTCATTCGACGCTCAAAGCAGTCTATTACCCGGTGCCGTTACGTATCTCGCTGCGGGCTAGTCGAGCTCCTGTTACGGATTATCAAGTTAGAGCGCGGATTTCCCAGACTCGCTTGAAAAGTGATACATTACGAAATACATCGTCATACGAAAGTTCACTTAACTAATAACGTCGGCCACTCTTCTAACTCTCGTTTGATTTTGTTTTCATAGTAACGTTACATTTGAAACCAACTTTAAAGTTAACTCGCTTTGTTGTGAAAAGGAAATGTTAATTTATATATCATAATAAGCCTGATGTTAAAGCCTGATTATACTGTCATTTAAATCATAACAAAATTAAATAAATACATATATTATTAATTTGTCAAACAGTGCTATTAAAAAGTAATTAATATTTATCATGAAAAAGAAGCTTTTCTTCATTGACAGATAAATGTAACATTAAAATTAATGACCAACACAATTACAGAATAAATTCAAATATTCCCCCGGTCAACGTGTTTTACATCTTTCATTTTATTTTTACTATCACAAGCCCGACCTCGTCTTTTTCCAGATGGAAAAATCAGAGCGCTTTCTAAGTAATTAGGTCTTCCATTTCCTTGGCTCGTCATTCTTCTCAGTCGCATCCTAGAGCACGTTGCGGAGGGTTGTCAGCTCTCTGACTTCTGACATTCCTTCTTGATTTAATAGCCGTTAATAAACGTTCGTTTAACCGAGAGATCGGTATCCTTATCAATCGAGCTTGATTGGCTACGTTCGCAGAAACTCAATGTCCTGTGCAATTTGTTCATTTCCTTAATGTCGTTTCAGGTGCAACGAGAAAAATGTATCAGCAGTTGCTACTATATTTTATAATAACTCGGGGGATATATGTGGCTTTATAATATTCCTTGCAATATGATATATTATTTTAAACACATATTAGAACAAAATATATCATCAAGTAATAGACAACCTGTTATCTCTCGGAAATGGTTCTTTCGTAGTCATCCGCGTTTGGAAAAGTTTAAGCCACGCCCTTTTTTACTTTACATTGAAGTTGGACAAAGACTAATATTTTTCTAAGAGATGTAGGGTTGCGGTAAAGTGCATGACTGGTGGATTGCCAAGTAATGGGTTCTATTCCTTGATAACATACTTTTTTCTAAAGTGTTTTAAGATGTATTTTGTAGATACTACTATATCGTGTTATAAGGAATACTATAAATGTACGGATATAGTCAATTTATTATAAAATATCCGTAGCGACTAATAAATTTCTCTCAAAGTGGACAAAAGAGAGTCACTTGTTTTCTCGTATGTGAAATAATTTTGAGAAGAAATGAACACCATCGTAGGTATAATGCACGAAAAATTGTGCACGAAGTTTCCTGTCTTGTTCCGAAATAATGGTCTTCTGGCGTTTATCTGGAAGGTGGGGTCGACCAATATGCAGCTGCTTTAAGACATAATGCACTCATATGTTCATTCCCTCATTCATTGTCGTCGAAATCAACTTTTCATACCCGAACTTGTTGTTCGCAAATGAAAGTCTATTATTATCTGAATTTATAATTGTGTTGGCCATTAACTTTCCATGCTTCGTTTATATATACACATTGTATCTAAAAATTAAAAAATAATGCAACAATGTAAGTAATATAATTTTGTTACGTAACAACAAATACTTTCGATTGTTTATTAGTTATTAAAAAATCATAATCACTTTTAAAAGAAATAACTTTTCAAACCAAAAAAAAGAAATAACGTTACCAAATGTACCGTAGTTTCAATTGATAAGTCATTTCTGTGAATGAAATTTAAAATACCTTTATAACGTAGTTTAAATCTCATAAGTAAATTAAAACATGTAGACGCGATGCATTATTTACATGTAGAAATTCAAAATATCGTCCGATCGAGATGTAGCGATAAATGTCAAAAGTTGAATTCGGTGAACGAAAAATGCAAAACCGCGCCGCACTTTGTGCTCCCACAAAACACTCCTGAAACGAGCCTGGGAAGTCACGCTACCGATTTACGCGTGGATACGCGCGAAGAATCGCCTTTCTATTCCGCGTAAGCT
The DNA here is from genome assembly GCA_022817305.1 of Leptoteleia sp. ZL-2020. NCBI lineage: Eukaryota > Metazoa > Arthropoda > Insecta > Hymenoptera > Scelionidae > Leptoteleia > Leptoteleia sp. ZL-2020. Next base: position 19,485 of record JABFPN010001656.1, on the reverse strand, counting down.
TGGCGCTATGTAAGAAAAAAAAGAATCACTTTTCAAACACCAAAGACTCGCATTTTGGTTTTTCGCTTTGTTTCGTTAAAAACTTTTCCCAAACACTTCCCTGGGAAATTTTCAACAAAAACTTACAGGAATATATAATCTTTGATTTAAATCAAATACGTTCTTCCCCGATAATTATATATATTTTGACAACTTCACCGGTACCAAAATGGACTATAATTTTAAAAGTGAAAAAGTTCGCCACTCAGCATTATTTGTTCGTTTTCAGCGCAGACGAATTTCGAATGAAAAATAAGGTTATTAATTGCGAAAAGTCGCTGACGGACGGAATATACGGTTCGCGAATTTTGCCGACGAGGAAGACTTGTTGCTTTGCTGCATGTTGCGCTCGAAAAGTAACTATGTGGTGAACCGAGCGCGGTTGCCGTTAAACTGACGATTCGGCGATTCCCAGTATGCTGATGGTTTTCACGTGGAGAAGAATTTCAAGAGGTCGACTGCGCTTGCGCAACAAGGGAGACACCTTACGAGACAGCTAATTATATTTTTACAATGTTACGGCCCCGAAAATATTCTTTCGGCTTACGTTTGTCAACATTTATCCTTTACCTTCGCATTCGTGTATATTTTTTCCATTCTAATGATAATTCAAAAAACAATAAAATAATGAAATATAAAAAAATTATTGTTTATCTGTGTTACGAAGTAACATTAAAATCAAATCGACGTATAATTTGTTATTACATTTTTATATACTTTTTTTATGTAAGAAATTTTAAATTTTAAAAACAAGCGCGAATCTTAAATATCATAAGTCGATAATGTAACATTATTAGTAACAACGAATGGTAACAGATCGCGTTCAAGGTGCACTATTTTCATAGGAAACCAATGTTCATATGACTTATTCAATCTATAAGATATATCACCATTTCCTATTAATACAAATAACATATTTACTAATTGAAGTAAATAGTGATATGACCTACATATCGAATTGGGGATGTATTTAGATTCACCAAATCAAAATGTCTCACATCACTGAATGTCACTAATAAAGAAGTCACTAATTCAATATTCCCTATGTCGAATTTGTCTATAATAGTTCAATTCAGTAAAATACATAGATTCTCATTGGAAAATGTCATAACTGGAATTGAACATAAAATGTAAAATCTATAATCAGAAAAGTCCCGACAAATGAGCATGTTATAAATGAATTATTCCATAAATGATATGATGCGCTAAAAAATTATGTCCCTATTAATAAATGTCTCTAAAAAAATATGACGCTAACTGGAAATGTCGCTAAAATATAATAAACCGTGGAGTGGCATTACTCTACCTTATGTTACGTTCACATGACTTACATTTCGCATAATGCTAAGTGATTGAGAAGTGATTAAAATTATCACACCAATAGAAATAATTTTTTTCCATTCTTAAAAAGCAAAATTCAACACGAAGTTGCAATTGTTACTGGGAAAAACACTTAAGGTAATGCTGTAAGCCTGCTGCCACGGAGTTAGTGTTTTTGTAAATATTACTTTAAAAATGTTGATTTAATGCTTAATAAAAGTTTTAGCACATTCTTTGGGCATGGGAAAATTTAATTCAATTACAAAACCAGAATTTTTTATTCAGCTTTAAACGAATTTAAGGCAGTCATTTTTTCACCACCTCAAAAACGAGTTCTATAAATATGCTTAAAATTGATGACAAACTTTCAGTTACTTGAACGTTAAATAATCCCCCGAATTGAGAAAATGTGATAAAACTAAGTATATTAATTAATTCTTATATATTTTAATAAAAACAAAGAACGCCCTAATCTAGTAATTAACGCTTACGGCATCGCGTTAATTGTTTTGTTATCAATGAAAACATTGCGTTAATTGTTTTCTTATCAAACATTGCGTTGCTTTTACCATAGCAACCAAATGAAGGAGGGGCTAAAGTAATTAGCTATTACATCGTGTTTAGAAGGTTCGGAATCCTTCTCGTGTCGCGGTTTGTAACAGAAATAAATACTTTTTTTTATTGCTATCGTGTTACTTAGTGCCGTCGTAAAGTAGTGCCGTCGTAACATCACGTGAATCGCGAGTAGTGCCATAGTGAAGGAGTGAAGCAGCAAAGCAGTAACACAGTGATGGTCCAGTCGGTGAGTGAATATTAAATATTTACATTATACTGTCATAAACAAGTAAGCATAAAATTAGAGAAATATGCAATTAGTGTGTTTAAATACATCCCATCGAATTGGTCATATGGTTACTTATTTTTATTAAAATAAGAGTTAAAATTGGCCAATAGATCATGATCCAATTGGATCTTACTAGCCAATAACTTTGTATTATGTTTTAATAAGTTTCAATTGGGATTTATACTGGATATGATTAAGATTTAATTGCAATAGAATTTTTAATCGGATTTAATCAGAATCAATAGATTTGTTTAATCAGGAATTTCTTATTTATAGAATAAATTTCTTATATTATCAATTTGATTCGGATTCAATTTAAAAATAAATGTAATTTAATTTATTCCACTGAATTATTGTTTTATATATTGATTATAATTACAAGAATGAAATATGATATTTGTTGCCAATCGGGAATTATTGAGATATCTAGTGGACTTAATTGCTCGATGAATCGTTTATTTAACGCTGACGAAACAATAGATCGGTCAATGCTTGGTAGAATAATGCTCATGGTTTCATAACACAATTATACATTTGACATGTTTTATTTACCATTTAGGTCCGAGGAAGCGTTTATTGGGTTATATTTTTTTATCATCGCTACAGAGCTCTACGAATAAAAGAATGCTTTGTATTCAATGAAAAATAGTATTAAATATTAATCTTATACACGAGGAAAAAGATAATTCGTATAATTAATTTGAAATTTAGAATAAGTAGAAATTAAAATATAACTGTTGTAAAATCGATGGGTCTCCAATAGGATATAAACTTATTAAAAATTGTCTAGAAAAGTCAATGTTTTTAAAAACCATGTTTTAAATTTTTATTTAAATTTTTATATCAAAATCAAATAACAATAAAAGTTTTCAATAATTTTTATTTAATTCTCATATTTTAATTATTCCATTTCGTCTTATTTAACTTTTTTAAATTTATTAACAAACATATATTTACAAAACAGTATCTAAAACATTTAAACAAATAGATTTATATAAAAACAAATTTCCTGCAAAAAATATATCCAAGAGGTTTTTTAGAATTTAAAACTTTATTTCCCGGTTCCTTGCAAGTATATAAATACAGCATAGAGGAAATACGTCACTCAAAATTGCCGTAAAACGTCACAATAGCAGTTAAAGTTCAGTGGAGATGGTCGTGAAAAAACGTTTTTGGATTGTGCAAGCATTAACTGAATTCACGGGAGATTTATTGTGGCATCATAGTCACAAGATTGATTCAACAAAAAAGATCTTTATAAAGGGGGGAGGGAGATAAAAGAGCCGCGACGATAAATGGAATAGGTCCAGAAATTGTATAGATAGAAGATAGTTTGGTTTATTGCTCTATATACACTGAAAGAAATTTATTATTAGTTGCTACTATATTTTATAATAAGTCGAGAATATGTGTACATATATAGTATTTTTTTAACATTTATTTAAAAAAACTGTTTTTATCGAGGAATAAAACTGTGTAACTTTGGCCACAAGTTACACCCTTTATTATATATATATATATATATATATATACTAATCTACACCACTACCTAGAACAATATAAGTTTTTTGTCAATTTTGAGTGTGAATGTTAATACTGTAAGATCTTTATTTCTAAGCAACAGTGTAGAGAAGTGGTAGAGGTTGATCTTACTGGTGATCGTGAAGTGACCATTTGGTTTCCTTGGTCATATACTTTTCTAATCTTTTTCAAAATACTATATCATATTATAAGAATACTATAAACGCATACATTTCCAAGAGTTATCTTATAAGATATAGTAGTAGCAACTTCTAATAAATTGATATTTATGTGATAACTATAACAAATATTTTATTCATCTTAAAAATATTGTATTTAACCCGGAAATAGGTGCATAAAATTCAAATGAAATTTGCAAAATGATTAACATGACATTCAAATTCATTTCAATTTCTTAAAAAACGTTGTGAATTATGGAATTGTAATAAATAAATAATATAACGATCAGTAAAATAAATAATGGTATTTTAATTTGAATTTATCTTGTCTTGTAAGATTATTTTGACTACTTCAATTAATACATTAAATCTCTGGAGATAAACTTCGTGTTAGGTTACTAAATAGTAACCTAATTGTAATTATAGAACTGCATACAAATAATTATGTATATGCAAACATATTAATCTCATAACAATATCAAATTTATTAAACATAAATTGTAAAGATTATTCAATAAACAATCCTCTGTTATATCCATTCTGCATTTGTTTTCTAATCAATATTTTTATAATAATAATTTTAAAATTTGCAATATAATATCGCATGTATAATTTGAAGATATGGTATAATGTTTACTTTAATTTTTTTTTCAATCAAATTAATCAAAATAATTAATATTTTTGTAGAAATAAAAGAAATCCAAAGAAATATTAATTTGAGTTTATGTCTGCTTTTTAGTGTTTACTCTAAGATAAAACTGGTCTAAAGAAAATAAGTCCTATTAAAAACAAATAAAAATAAAAATTAATAGTATTAAATTACACAACTATTATATTTATGTGATGATGTGGTTGACAGCTGATCATTCGATAACAATTCTGACAGCGTGTAACCGTAAGCTCCTCGATAATCTTTTGGTTTTCGCGAAGCCAAACTTGTTGTTTGAAGAGACGCCGCCGTGCAACCCACACATAACCTACGTGTGCGCGCGCGCGCTCGCGCGTAATTTGACAACAAACACCAAACGGTCATTGACTCACGTGTAAACTCGGCGCTGAGGGAACATATAACTTATCAGTCGCATGATTCGTCGGTTGCTGAAAAACCACTGGTCGTCGATTTCGGTGCGCACTTCTCACCTCCAAAAAGTCACCAGCGAACGCTTGGGAGGACGGACTGGACTGCGGAGTCTGCGAAGGACGCGCATCTCTACGTCAACGGGGTAGCAGTGTGCGTGAGCGAGAGCGCGCACGCGCCTCTTTCTACTTCTTGCTTCTCGCCGTTTCTTTTATTTTATTCCCTTTCTTCGGCTCGCAGTCATCTACACGAACACCACGCCAGAATAGTACAATGCTTTCCTCTCCACCCCCCTGCCCGCGATTCCGCGTTTAATGTCAACACAATGTTTGGATTTTTTTAGTGTCGTCTCACACGTACAATAATATGCAGGTTTGTTGTTAAAATTGTTTAATATCTTAAAAATGTCTTTATTTCCAATATTTAACGTTGTTTTACTGAAATAAGGGAACACAAGGTATTCGAAAATTTTTTTGATATTGTAGCTGCAGTTTATAGTATCTGTATTGATGTACATATTATGCCGTTTTCATTCTTCAACACTCGCTCAGTTAATAAAGGACAGATAATTTTGTATACATAAGTGCAACTGAGCGAGTTGTAGGATCAAAAAGGCATTAGTTTGTAAACAATGGACTATAGATCCCGAATATGGTTGACTGTGTTGTCAACCACATTCTAGAATAAAACTGCATGCAAATTTAAAAAAATATATGAGATAAACATTTGGAGGTATACAGTACATTTAGAGGCAAAACTAAAAACTAAGATTTCCAAAAAACTATATCTACAGTTAAAATTGTGGGGTTGGCTACACTGATGGTTGATTGCAGCGCCAAATGTTAGTGATAATGTAATTTGTTTTCTAATATAAGTTTGTTTCTAAATATGTTTTATTATTCATTGAGAAGCAAATTGTATTTATAAAAATCCGTTATTAATTCCGCGGGTTCTGTTAAATGTTTCGGAAAAAAGTAAAATGTTGAATAAGCATTGTTATTTACAGCCATATTGTCGCTGAAATCAGTTTAGCACGAAACATCATATCTGACAGTTGAATCATTTAAATTTGAGAACTTATAGTGGTGTGATTTATTTCGCAAGGTAACAGATTTCGAATTATCCTAAATTTTATTATAAATGTTAAAGTATTTAAAGTAATATATTTCAACCACGCTAAAAATTATGTTTTTTTGAATCCATATAGGAATTAATATTTCTTTAATATTAGTACATTACAGGTTATCTATAAAATTAAACTTGCATAGCTTTGTTTAGAGAACATTGTTCTTAAACAATCATAATTCTCCCTGGCACAAAAATACCAGCGTTTGACAGTATTTGAAGTTAGACTTCGAAGTCTAAACTTTATGTTCTTTGTTCCGGTACAAATAAAAATCACAGAAACTCTACTATTTTTGTACTAGGGACAATAATGATGATTCAAGAAAAATATACATAAAATTTCATATACCAAATATAAGTTTTTTTTGATCGTCTTTTCCATAATGTTTCAGTCTCAAATTTCTGAAACCAAAACTTTATGTTCCAGGGTAAATAATCTCAATGATGTTATAATATGATACCATTCAGATATCAATTTTGATTTATATTATTAAACGACTGCTATTTGATTAACAAGATAAAATGATCGACATTAAAGCAGACATCACAAATGAACAATGAGAGCGAACCAAGCAACGAAAGAAGAAACAAGCCGAGTCAGGGTCGCTGGAAAAGGTCGCCGGTTTCGACGCCGTAAAATTTCTCCAGAATGGCAGGGCCGTAATCTCGAGAGTCTACTTCATGATTTTTCGTGGAAACCAAAGTCGGTGCTTTTGTTTGACTTCAAATACAAGGTAAGGTTATGTAGAACTTTTTTTCCAAAGGACCAATAACCACTTGAGATTTGCATGTTTTTATTTGTTGTTTCTAATGTGATATTAGGAGGAAAATTAAGGAAGTTGAGTGCAAATTTGGGGAACTGCATGGAGACATTTAATTATCTATTAAAAATTGTTTGAATTTATTAGAAATAAAAATTCAAGACAATATGTATATAAAATAATTTATTCTCATATTGCATTGAAATTCATAAATTAGTTTTATGTATTTAATTAAAATATTAAAATACTAGATAATGTTTAATTGTGGTTTAATGCACTAAATTAGTTGAAAATAATTTATCTTGTTATTATTTAGAAATTGCCTCATAATAACAATTATAGTGGTATTAAAACAAGGTCAATTTTAATTCTTAATCTGCAAGATATACACTTTATAGATTTATCATTATTATGAATACAAGGTTCTTGCATCCGTGATGGATTTTTATAATAAATAATAGAAAATGAAATAAATATTAAAATTAATTTGTTCATTATAAAAATCTTATTGTTGGCTATAACTGATGTTTTTTTTTAATATTACATGCATTACTTCTCATTATTCTGAGTTAAGGCATTACGATATTAGCAAAAGTATAATATTATAATTGTTAATTAAAAAGAGTACCATACTTTAGATATTCCTAAATATATCTTGACCTCTTCTTAATATATTAATTTTTTCTTAAATTTAAATGCAATAACTTACCCGCCTACGGCAACGGGAGCACGTTTGTTACTTTGTTGTTCAACTTTTTTATTTTTCCTCATCCATTGCCGTATGTGTTGCTTTTTACTGTTGCTTTCTCTCTTTGGCTTCCCAAAATTCCTTTTTTCCCCATGGGATTTTGATCGAAATTCCGAAAACATCTTTCTCAGTTTCCCATACAAACTTTTTATTAAAGAAACTTCTTACTGATCACGTTTGACGTTTCATTTTTTCATTATTATCATTCTAAAGTAAACAAAGCATTGAAATCTGATATGGCATTGAAATATTATGATTATTTTAAATTACCTTTAATTTAATTTTGAAAGAACTTTTCATCAACAAAAGTTTAAAGTTTATATGTAATTAATTCTCTGAATAAGTTTTAATTTTTCTGACAAATTCTGCTAATTATAGCGAATTCTGAAAATTTCTAAATGCGATCATTACTACTTATGAACGGTATTCAAAAAATGCATTTTCACAATTTAAGCATGATTGAATGTGTCTTGAATATATCTTTGACTTCCAAACAAATCCGGAAATATTATTTATGCAGATCACGCACCACTTGACACGACTGAATAACATCGCTCAATGGTTTTAAAGTATCATTCGAACGAACGGTGAATTTGATTAATGCTCAATTTTTATATTTTACCATTTCATCAATACCATTTCTATCATAATTATTTCAATTGCTATAATTAATTATGTTAATTTTAACAATAATCAACTTATATGCTTTTTTTATTTAAAGTCTCAATTATTTAAATACAATATGGTTTAAGTATTTTATAAGTTAAAATAAAATATAATTTATTATTCTGATTCTCAAACAATTTTTTCTATTTTAGAAATGTTATTTTTCTAAACATTTTCAACCTACGTTAAATTATACATTAAGTATTTATTTATGGTACTTTGTTTAAAATAATATAGGCACTAAAATTGTAGCACTAAGTATCACTAAAAACATATGTAATAATCTCCATTAAAGTTTAATCACTGAATTTTTATGCACTTTGTCAAACATTACAAGCTATTATATTTCATCGTAAGCAGTTTTTATTTCTCATCATTTATTAAATTGTTCAAGAATAATAATAATGGAAAATTGAAACGTACATTTCAATTCAAGCAATTTGACCGACGTATTCGGCGTATGCGATAAAGCGCGGTGAATCGCAATAAGAGCAATTTTTTTTATCCAAAGTGTCCTCGACATTCAATCCCACTACATCTCATCCAAGTGATGTACCCCACTTATTAATTTGCACTGATTTATACCGTATTAAGAACGCTATGCTTATTAATACGTTACACATATAAATTCAACTGGAAAATCACTACGTTTGATCTATTCGCGTTCGAGAAGAAAGAAACACTGCCGATGAGAGGCACATTTTACAAAATCTCTCATGGACACTCGAGTCATGACATCAGCTCTGTACATGGCATAATCCAGGCGCGGATTCATTCGCTGGTCGATTGAATTAACAATACAAAAGAATTGATACCCACGACGAGATATTGAAGAGTGATTAATTATAAATGATAACGAGAGTGCTGTTGAATGTTCAGTTTGAATGCTTGGTACAATATAGTACAGTATTTTAAACAAAAATATTTGACAAAAATGTCGTTATCAAAGAATAGAACGCGTCACACCACAGTCATCAGTCGCGTACAGTAGCACCACCTTACACCTCCACCTAGAAATATAGGTCTTGCTTTACCAATATTCGTGACTGGAATAATTTAAACCACGCCCTTCTCACATTCACAATAAAGTTGGGAAAAGACCAATGTCCTTTCAGGCGCCTGAGTAGAGTCGAGGTAAAGTACGTGACTGGTAACTTCGAGGTAACGGGTTCTATTCCCTGACCAAGACATTTTTTCTAATACCATTTTGACATGTATCTTACAAATATTACTGTTTCGTATTATAGGGGTAATTGACATATTATAAGATTAAATTGAAGTATTAATACGAAAGTAATTATCCAAACAATTATGCAATGTTTTAAGCTGAGATGTCAACCGTTAGTTTGAGCTAAACGCGAGCAATATCAAGAGCTGATAAAGTATAATGATTGAATCAATAATTAAATGAAACTATCAAGATAATTACGATGAAATTGATTGTAATGAATCTTGCGACATTGGATCCTTGAACAACGAATGACGAGCCTTGGTTTAGCGGAAGATAATTTATGCTTATGAAATGACAAGCCGTGTCTGGGGTTTGAAATTTCAGTAATCCAGTCCTGAGTGGTTCAGCGAGCGGGGAATTACATCACGCGTTAGAGACTGCGCGGTTTTACGTGTGTGCGCACACGCACGTGCATTACCCGCGTTAGTTAAGATTGTGGCGTTCACGGTGTAATGATAACGCTCAGGTTAATCGTCAATAAAATAAGTCTTTGCACAAATGCAAGTTGGCTCCACGTGTGGTCCCAAGCTCTTTCCACCAGTCTAGTTGAAACCTATCTGGGCATCATTTACTTCGGTCAAATTAAGAAATAAAGATAATCGATTGCACTTATGCACGCGTGAAAGGTTAACGATGATAAATCAATGATGACTTAATTGTAGTCTTACAGTTAACTAATGGTTATTTATCATTGAAATTTATTCAATAGTAAATAATATCAGGCATTGTGCAAATATATATTTTTTTTTAAATATCAGTTATTTTTATTAGTTACTGATAATTGGAAACTAGTCGACGATAACTCATCTGTTGTTAATTGGATATCGATTGTTAGCCATGGATTATATGAAACTGATAATCAGCAATTTCTGATTCATCATTGAGAATCTTTAACCCTATGTTTATCGATAAATACTTTCTCTTATTAATATTCTTACTTTGTATATAAATACATATGTATTTCCATGAACCGTATATTTCGGGGACGTTCCCTTAATTTTATCCAAAAGTTACATTCTTGAACTTTATATTACGTTTGAATTTCTTTAATTATTTTAAGAAATTTGAAATTGATCACTCGGAATTTCTCGACGGGGGGTTAAGCCCCCGGTTATCTTTTTTTTATTTTATCTAACCATACTAACGAGTAGGGCACAGGAACGTATCATCGTGAAGTGCTTTCAAAGTTACTATTTTCATATGTAAATATTTTGAAGACGTCCCTCAAATTGCAAAATATCTTCAAATTGCAAATATCTGTCCATATCTTTGTATATATCATATAATAATAATAATAATAATAATAACAGCATATTCATGGTGGTTAACTTTTTCTTACGGTGAATGTGACCCAACTCTACTGTGAATATGAGAAAATGATAAAAAAAGCCTATAAGATTGTTAACTTAAATTTAGCCAAGTTGAAGTTAACAGTTATAAATATTAGTTACTTTAAGAGCTTGAATAATTATTATAATATTTATTATTAATTTCATTGCTGAGTTTTCCTTTATTATTTATTTATTCATTATTTGTTATAGTTTACTTTTGCAAAATTGAAATTTAGTATTTAATACATTGTAAAGAGTATTTATGTTTAAGGCAGTGTTCATATTTCCAAAAATCATGATAGTGCAATTATTTGTACACTTAAAATTTATTTCTCTCTTCCCATTTTTCACGTAAAATATATAAAATATAATAAAAAATGTTTAATTATAATTTTTTCAGTGTTTCTAATGCAATAAGTTAAAAGTGTATTATATCATTGGAAAAGAAAAGAAAAAAAAATATGAACGTATATTTTTTGGTTTCAAAAGACAAAATTCGTAGTCAAATTTATCGGGACAGGAGTCAACTCATGTCAAGGCGTATGGATGCAGAATAGTTGCATACGACCAAGGTCAAGGCCGCCCGGTCATGCTTTGCGATAGACCCGTGCGTGCCATGGCTTCGATTTTGAAACTCCATTATGCTTTTAATGACAGTAAATATTATTGGCTTGACAAGCATTTACTTAGCGTCAACTTTGTATTTCCGTGATTGAAACCTTTAAATTAAAACATGTATTTACATAATGATATATTTTATAAACCAATTTTACTATGCAGTTACATTCAATTAATATAACGTAATTCAACATAATTATTAATATGAAATACTGACAAAAATTATTTAAATTAAATGTAATATTTCAATTAACTTTAACTTATACTCAGATAATGATTCTCAGAAGAAAATGTACTCTAATGTTTATTCAATTATTTATATTTATATAAATTAAGAGTTATCGGTTCATTAAATATTATTAGATTTATAATTGTAAATACTACGAAATGAAAATTAAATATCCAAGTTGTAATTTAAATTATTTATAAACATACTGTATCTGAATGTGACTGAAGTTTCTAACGTTATTCTATAGAACTTCACAAAAATTTGAAAATTAAGAATAACGACCAAAAACACTTTGTAAGCGTTTATAAATACATATAAACGACTATTCTGTATGAGTTCCTCTAATTAACACACTGAGAAAAAAATATAGTAATATTAACTATACGCACAGTTAATTTTCGTGAATACTATACAATTTTAGTTCTAGTTACCTGATTTTTAGTTAAAATTTACGCTGATTCGAATGGTATATATATGTATGGTTTTGGCCCTTAAACGCCATGTCCGGTGACTGCTCTCATACTACAATATCTAACTTTTTTTCTTATTTCCGTTAACAAACCAGAATTGGCTGTTAATTAGAGGAACTCATACAGAATTGTCGTTTATATGTATTTATAAACGCTTAGGAAGTGTTTTTGGTCGTTATTCTTAATTTTCAAAATTTCGTGAAATTCGTTAGAATAACGTTAGAAACTTCAGTCACATGTATCTGAACTGTTTGTTTACATTTCTTTTAAATCGTTTCGCGTTCAAATGCATTATTAGAATGAAAACATGAAGTATATTGTACATGTTTTGGTGTGAGAGATAAAATTTTATTTTTAATAAAATTAAAATGTATAAAAAAATTTATCTCAATATAACATAACATATTAAAAGATATTTTGATATATTACTAAAAGACTTTAGCGTGAAAAATGTTATTGGGTGTCACAATAAAAGTTTCAAACAATTGAGTATTATTTTCATGGAGAGAAAAGATGTAATAAAATGTACTATTATGTTAGTAAAGTGTCATATGCTTGGAAAAATGGAAAAATGACTATCTGAAAGCAGAACGAATCAATTTGAAAGCCAATTATGTCAATTATTGTTTGAAAGCAGACAATAGTTGCCACCAACATGCTGATACGTTCTGCTTACTTAAGATAGTAATTTTTAATTTGTTTGAATACTTGATCACTTTTGTTATTTTTATTACATCTTTTGTATGGAGAACATTAACATATGTTACAATTATACAAAAATTAAAGATATTAACTGTATACACGGTTCATTTTTATTATAATTTTAAATATTTTTCGTCCTTTTTATCTATCTAATTTTCAATTAAATTAACCAAAAATTACTAACAAATTATTAAATAAAATAGGTCATTTTAAGAGGATGGATTGTACGATTTTAAGATGTATAAAAATAATTAATTCCTGATGTTATTCAGTATCAAATCTTGATCTGAAAAATAATTGTAATTACTCTTAAATTTTAATAATTTGACTGGAGAAACGTAGGGTCTATCAATATTCCAAAATTAGAATTTGACATTGAACAAGGGGACCTTCAAGAACGGAAGTATCACTTTTTGTCTTTCCAGAAAAATAGAAAGATCGGATTACTTCGTTCTTCTTTTGCGGGATCGCGAAGTACTAGAATACTTCACAGCAACTCAAGTTGGGTCTCGGGTAGGCTTATAATTCGCATATCGACTTTGGAACTACTCTGCAATTTTTGATCATGCGATATTAACCATTTGCACTTTGGCACTCGTCTTTTCGATGTAAATAAACGACTCTGCATTCCACTTTAAATGGCCAACAATGCAGATCATTTATTTGTGAAACATTAATAGGCGCATATTTTTCTTTATAAGAAAAATATAGATCGATCTTTTTGATGTTAAAATCTTAACAATCAATTGTTTTAAGCTTTTAGAAAATTTTATGTCACGCTGTATACCTTTAACATTCATAAAAGTATTTCTTTTATTTAACAGTTTCTTTACATTGTGTAATATTCTTTGTTATTTTAAAATACCAAAACTAATCTTTTGTCATCAAAATAAATTCTCTTTTGTTTTAAAACGATTTTTACGGCACATGAAATCTTTTATCGAAGGAAATAAGTAATTTAAATTTACTAATTTTATCATGATAAATAATACCAACATTAAGAACTATTGTAAAATTAATAAATTGCTACGATTAACTGAAGCTAATTTTATTTATTAACAGATTTTATGTTAAATTAATTTTTATTTACAAAGAAATTTCTTCTTTTGAAATGAAAATTTTAATGTGAAAATTCAAGTGAAAATCAGTAGAATCAACCTCCTTTTTTTTATTCCGTAAAAGACATTAGATGAATCATGAATTAAAATATTTAAAAAACTTTTTTTTAGTCTGCGCAATTTGGGACCCAATAATGTTAATAATTATTTACAAAGAAATATGTTTACAGGAAAAATAAAAACAACTTCACTTGAAATCTAAGTTTACAATTTGCAGAAACTTGTTTTACTTTCAAAATAAAATAAAATTAATAAAATAAAATTAAAATTTTAGATTAATACTGTATCACGAATTGAGTACAAAGTTTGTTTATTTTTATATTTAACATATATATTTGACAATGTTATCAGAAATGTATAAATTTTTATGTACGATATAATTTCCTGCCTATTTCTAAACTTTATTTTTAATATGTACTAAATATAAAAAAAAACTTTGTCTCTACTTTACGATACACTATTGTTATTGGAACTGATATACTGTTAATTATAATTCTTTACTAAGATATTTTTAATAATATAAAACTCAAGTCGTATTCTTATATGCTTGAAAAAGTATTCTTAAAATGAATCTAGATATAATATCAACTAAGGATGAAACTACCCAAAATACCACAGTTTTTGTAGTGCATTGTAAGCTTTATTAAGTTTTATTTTCTGTTTTTTTAAAATAGAAGTTTTAAGTGTCGTACATTCCAAAAATATATGAACTGTTGTAAAACAAAACTTTCCTTTTTGCTTTATAAACATCAATTATTATTGTTATTTCTTTATATATATATTGTGAATTTTCAATGATTAAATGATAAATAATGTTTGCATTAATACTGTTACTTAAATTTCATGATTTAACTTTGTCATATTAAATTGTAGTTAGGTTAATATTATTAAAATTTAATTATCAAGAAAATTTTACTATTATTTAACACAAACAGTTTCATTTGAACAATTGCATTATTGCATCAGAATACTAAAATAACTTTGTTCTATCGCATTTAATTAATTAATATCATACTTCAACATTGTTATCACAATTGCAAAACATAAGTTTACTTGATAAACACGTGTTATTAAATACACTTAAGGCTCAATTAAAGTCAAAATTTTGAAATTTAACATTTTCGCTTTCATCAGCACCGTGTAAATTTGTTTTATGAAGTAAGAGATTACATGAAACGAGTGTTTTGCATAAAATGTAAAAAAAAAAAACTTAACTTTGTGAAGTTAAATTTATATTGAAGCAAGATTCAAGTGTATTATTAGATTTTTAATAATTATTTGACTAGAATTTACTTTCCAAATAGAAATGTTTTTCTCCAATAAATCAATTTTGTTCAAAAATGTTTCTTTTACTTTAAAACTGTAAAAAATATTTAAAAATTACTCACCCACTGGACGTGCTGGGAATTTCTTCAGTGTAAACATCGACACTCGTAACTAACGTTGAACCCCTCATTTTTATTCCTGATTAAGTAAATTTGTAAGCGTAACATGTAACAAATTAACGGCAGTTAATTCGCGGCAAAATTTGCGTGAAAACTCTCGCGCGCCAGTTTTTCCAGCTATGCCAATTTTCGGAGAACATTCACTTTCATTCCACTTCACAGATCCATCTATCAGTCTCGTTTCTTCCTCTATTTTATTTCTATTCCTTGAAATAATATTGAAATAATTGAATAAAGTTCTAAAGCCTGGAACTTGTTTGAGGAAATGACTTTGCTGGGAAAAAGTTTGCGTGCTTCGTTTGAAAATGCTAACTCAACTGTGTGGTGGTCAATGTTCGACTGAGTTAATGTCTCAGGAGCGCCGGCCCTGTGGCTTCTCCCACGAAACGTAATACACTAGAATTGTGTTCTGCCTCGCACCCCCTCCCTTCACTTTCCTGGACTATTTTTATTAAATACTTTTTGTCTTCTGATATCTGTAATTCGAACTCCAATTTTGTACTAATTAGACATTCTTTAAAAATACGTATTTTATTTATTTATAAGTCTTGTTTTATAAATTAAATTTATTGATGATTTTTTTGAATGAAAATTTGTTTGCACAATATTAGATAAACGTATGTAGATTCGTATAGACTTAAATTTAAATTTTTTGCATTTTATTTAATATTTACAAATATTTTTATAAGCAAAAAAATATTGTAAAATAGCTGAATATTGAATATTATACTAAAATATTCTCCTTAAGTATTTATTATTATTTTAATATTATTCAATATTCGTAAATAATATTGGATCATTTCCAGGCAACATCTAAATATTTGTTCTAAATTGTTTTCAGATAATATCCAGACGAATTTTTGTTAAGGAAAGTGATGCTGTTTGTGAAACATAAAAAATTTCAGCAAATACATTGCATTTCCTTATATACATATCTAATTATTTCAGACATATATGTAGGATTTTGCGCTAATTCTTGAGAATTTACGTGTTTTAAGTCATGAGAAAAGGTTAAGTTATGAGGCGAGTAAGACTGTACACGTGCGGTGTATTTTATTTGAAATTTTATTTTATTTCACATAAAGTGAATAATGTATTAGAAAATATAACAGTGTATGTCGCTTATTCTTTTTTTACACTGAAAAAAAAATAATACGCTTATTATAAGAGGACAATCTTCTTATGTAATTATGCTTAATTTAAAACCACTTATTATATCGTTAACACGATTTCATTTAAGCATAATAATAATAATAATATTAATTTTGTTTTAACATCTGTTATTAATTTAATCCAAGTATGTTTTTCGAACGTATATTTTGGACAAAAGACAAATATTGTATAAGTGGTGAAATTATTAGAAATAATTAAAACAATTTTTTGTCCATCTCAGATTATAGTAATAAGTTTAATGCACGTATAGTTACACTGTAATAAAATTATTTTCCAATTCAAAGAGGAACACGTCTTAATCAAAGTTAATTATGACCATAATAATATTATTCTTATAATAATTAGAATTGTTTATCGAAATATCAAGTGGAAAATCCACTTATTAATATATTGATTAAAATATGTTGGAAATTTTTTACAATGTATATATAAAATACAAATATCTATTAATTATACTTATATTTTATTAGGCAAATAAATTATCAACAAATATACAATACAAAAGTGAAATTCTTGACAAAATTTATTTGTGTCTAATATAAAAATAATTTACAATATGTTAAGAACACAATATTTCGACAATGTATAATATTTCGTATTAACGTTAAAAACTGTTAAAAAATTAATCAGTCACGCTGATTTACAAAGTCAAAAATTCTTATATTTTATCAAATGGAAATAAATGCTATCAATTATATTATTCGTTTATTATACATATATGTATATGTTTTACGAGGTTGGTATTGAATGGTATTATTATGGACAGAATAATGAAGTTGAAACATCTCAGCCCGCTTCATCATCTAATTTGTCACGAAGCATCTTTATTTTGCTTTTTTAGTGTGCGATAATTCGCTGATTTAGAAAATTTTGCAATTCATACTCTGAGAAAACTATTTTCTCGATGTTGAAAGAGGTCGAGAAAAAAAATGTGTCACTGTTTTTAGTTTTGGTTCAGATACATATCAGTTTTTCAACAAAAATTACTGTTTTTTATAAATGTCTGGTTTAAGTAAAAATGTAATGTTTAATGCTGGTACACTGAGAAGAATAATAACTTGTGTTACCAACCAATATAGTAAATTATATTATATATATGATAATTGCAACTATATTTATTCATAAATTCTATCATAAGTGCAAACCTGTCCGCGAGAAAAACAGTAATATTTATCCAAAAATCGACACGTGTTTAAAAGTTAAAAACACTAATATTATCTGTTATAATGTTCTCAGTGTAAGATTACAATATCGTGTTTATAAGTTTTTAAAAATTTTTGAACCTTTGTATAAAATGAACTTAAGGTGAAATG
The DNA here is from genome assembly GCA_022817305.1 of Leptoteleia sp. ZL-2020. Lineage (NCBI taxonomy): Eukaryota > Metazoa > Arthropoda > Insecta > Hymenoptera > Scelionidae > Leptoteleia > Leptoteleia sp. ZL-2020. The sequence goes on along the minus strand of JABFPN010001656.1, from coordinate 1,574 downwards.
TCACTCGTTGACGAAGTTCAAATTGAGAAAAATTGCCGCCAATTAAATATTTCTTTTAGAAAGAAGTCGTTTTTGTAACCCAAATTATAACCTCTAAATTAGTTAGTAAAACGACTTCCAAAAGATAGCTTTTTGAGAAAAGTTGCGATGCATAAAAAACAATTTAAAAAAATCTAAACAAGTTTAACTTTGGACGTACGTTGCGTTTTTCTCAAATTAATTATTATTTTGTAAAATATTTACAAATATTTATTTGGCGGCAATTTTTCTCAATTTGAACTTCGTCAACAAGTGACATTTCACCTTAATCTTACATTTATTTTATACATGATAATATAGATGGATTTTTCTGATATATATTGTTAAATATCATATTTTATTATGAACACGTATTACTTTTTAATAATAGAAAAAGTATGCTGACATTCATAATAATATCTACATTTGTCAACAATGCATTCTCTCTTGTGTAAAATTTAAAAAAGAAACCTTCACTGTACAAATGTTTTGTACTTTTTTTCTATTTTACAATCCAGTGATACATAACACAGAGAAATAGCATAAAATAAAAACATCTTTTATGAGTGTGACTGTTACTATACTTCTAGTTCAAGTATATGAAATATTTTTGTTCAGCCTAAAATGTTCATTTGTTATTGTTTAATTTGTTTAAAAAACAATATTAGAATAATTTTTCCATGGTTCAAATAAAACTAGTGTGATGGCGATGTTTCTTTTCATAGTAACAGTTTTAATTTTCGCCTTTTGAAAATTGAAATTTGCATTTACAATGATGAAATTTCGCATCACTTTATTTCTAAGTAGAATTAAAATCCTAAATATTATACTTATTTAAGTTATAAACCTTTGTGTGTTACATAAACAATATGTTTTAGTTAACACTCTATCATCATTTCTTTACGGTAATATGACAGTTCGTCATATCAAGTTTATAATTTTTCAAAACATTTAAATAATGTTTTCATATTTCTATTTAAGACTCCTGAATATTTTTGTACCGTAAACATTATTTTATATATACTCGCAACGAAAACATTTTAACGTTTTCGCAATGCATCATGGTAATGGTACACGCAAAAAAAAATGAATAAATTAATTTTCCCATAATAAATTGGAGTCGAACCCCAGATGAAAATGAATGAACATACGATAAAATATAATATATATACTAAAATACAGTAAAATTTATTATGAAATAAAGTATTTATTTCAATAAATCTTTAAAAATTCCAACAAGTTCCTACCCTAGTAAGAATTGAATCCGGGTAAAATCCGGGTCCTAAGTAGGTAAATTCGTTTTAGAGTTAGGGCCTTTACTGGCCTAAGATGGGTTTAACCTGGGCCTTTGCTAGGTATGTAACGCCTCGCCCGGTCAATGCCCAGATGGGCAAAACCGCATAGGGCCTAGCCATTGCCAAGGTTGGTGTTTCTGGAAAAATTATTTTTTAACGAAAGTGCTACAAATTGAATCCGGGTTGAATCCGGGTTGAATCCGGGTATGCCCTGGATATGCAAATTTGTTTTCGCGATAGGATCTTTCTTGGTCCAGCAAG
>JABFPN010001655.1:0-27332 GCA_022817305.1 Leptoteleia sp. ZL-2020 | reverse complement strand
TTAAAGGGAAAAAATTAAATTAAAGTACTTTGGTAGTTGGCAGCAGGGTTCATTTTACGAACGAATAATGAAAGATCCAAAACAAAAAAAAAAACATACCATCCAAAATTTCCTGTTTAATAATAACATTATCATAATAAAAGCAAAATATTGTACCCTGAAAAAATATGTTCAAAATTCCGTGGTAAAAGTGAGACATGTATGGTCCATATATATTTTTAAACAATTTCATATAAGGAAATAAAAAGTCCATATATATGTTTATCCTTAATCCATGTAAGAAAATTATTAAAGGCTTACATGGCTAAAATATTATATCAATTATTGCCATATATCGACCATATATAACCATATATGAATTAAGGTAAAACATATATAATTTTTTATTTCCTTATATGAAATTGTTAAAACATATATGGACCACATATCGACCATATATATTTCATTTATACTATGGTTACTAAGCTAGAACCTTAATGAGAAGTCATGTTTGCAATACACCTTTTTTTTGCTGAGAAAAATAATAAAAGTTAGCATACTTTCTGGCATTCTAAGACTATGCTCCAATATTAAGAACATTACCAGACAGTCTGTTAAAAGCTGTCACTTTTTCAAGCACTAATTATCATAACTCTAGTACCTCTTATCACATTGCCAAGCATTATTTTATACAGAAACACATAAATTCCAACATTACCATACTATTTCTCTCAATGTACTATTGGTCCGCAAACAATTCTCAATGTACTATTGGTACGCATAAAGTGTACACGCCAATTAACCACCACTTCCCCTTGCTAAATCGCGATAACAAATTCGACGAGATAAAGTCCTGAGTACTACAAGTACTGGTCATGTAAAGTAATCTTGTGAATGATTTCAACTTAAAGAGGGCGTGAACCTGCGGCTGGAGGGCGAGGGGGTGTGAAATAAGCGAACAATATTGGCCCGCACTTTTGGCGCGACGCGCCCAAAACACCCATCCACGCCCGGGGTCCTTGTATAAGGGTAATTATGCGAGTCAGCTGGTCTTGGTCGAAATAGCGAGAGAGTAATTAATACGGACGTGGAGCAAAGCTGCGGTGCGCCCGGCTCTCACTTGACACTGCAAACACGACAATAACTATAGCGCTTTATGGGGCATCGACGTAAATTTGCTCTAATAAAATAGTGCAACCGTTTCGGCGCCCTCGCACTGGTAATCGATGTAAATCGTGTGTTTTGTTTCCATTAGCGACACGGACCCTGGACGATGAAACAATCGTATTACGAGTACGATTCGGTCGTTCCACTAATGGCTTCGTTCGAAAAAGAAGAGAAAGAAAAAATAAAAAACTACGGACTAACAGTTTGAAATCTGAAATCGAACGTAGTTAGTTAGGCCGGCAAATGATCAATCCGATTGTTTTTCCCCCGATGAACCGTGATTTCCCCTTGACTCCTCCTTGTTCCTTTTTTTTTTTTTTCTTCTTCCTTCCCTGCACTTTTTCTTCTCTTTTCTCCTCCCACCCCCCTCTTTTCCTTCTTCCTTTTTCGCTTTATTTTACAATGTCACACTAGTTTGCCAAGGATTTGCGGAGGAATTTGTATCGATCATGCTTCGGGGAGATACTTTGCGCGAGGGCTTTTTTTTTTTTTTTTGAGGACGACATTATAAATGGGGTGGATGATTACACAGTAGTTTTGATGGAGTACTCCGTATCAGAGAATTGAGGAGGTGTGGAAAATCAGTTCCTGGGAGTATCGATTTTGTTTATCCTTTGAGCCATTTTTATGCGAGAGAGAGAAAAAAAAGTATTATGTTGTTGTAAATTCAAATGTCGTTGAAAATGCGATGCGTTTTCGAGATATGAGACTGTTTAGATGGCAGTTTCGTTTTTAATGCTCTTACACTTTTGCCCGCTGCTCGACGGCGCATTGAAATTTAAAGGAGAGATTATATGCAAAATGATAATTATGCCGGGAAGTTCATGCTGTAAAGCCGCTATTTCTATAGTAACGCTTACAACTAAATAGTAAACGTAACTGTAATTAAATTGCCTGGGTGGAGAAAAATGTATGGACAATTACGCTCGTGGGAAAAATTTAGTCCAGCCAACTAAGAGTACTGCAGTTTTTTTTTTTCTTTTTCGACAAATATGGTATAGTTCGGTTAATATGTCTAATAAGAAGAGTTACAGCAATTTCTGAAGAACAGTTGACCGTTGAAATTTTGCCAACTTAAGATTGTAAATTGTATATAAAGAAAATGATGAATTTTAATTACATAACTTTATGTATAAATTCTAAAAAATTGTTCTTTCACATTTTTTTTTGTTTGAGAAATTTATGTCTAAGATAAATTTTGTTCTTATAAGAGTTTTGAACACTCGACCATCACGTTAAAAGTTGATTCTAACTCATGATATATCATACTATAACTTTATGGGATTTCTAATATCAAAGAATATTTTTGATTAATCATGGCATTTTTCTTCTCGTATCTCGTTCGACAAAGCACAAAATAGCATTGACGTGACAATAATTTGCAGTTTAAACAATTGGAATATGTTTATTTGAATAATGTTTCGTTTGGAAAAGCGATATTGTATTTTAAGAAAACTTTGTTTCCATATATTATTGATTTTTATATATTTGTTACAGACTCGTCATCGTTGCTTCGTAAATATAGGATGCTAAATAAAATGTCACTGTTTTTACATCAAAATGAATACACGTAAATGAGAAAAGTCAATACATCGATCATACGTATTTTCCAAACTGGTTAATTAATATAATTTTTTTCTACATCGTCATGTCAACTTATCGTATATTAATTATATCCGAATTTATACAACGGTTAATCTTTGTTAGAATTCAACTGATTAATGTGGAATATATCATCTAATGAGTTTAATTTATTAAGACTGCAACCATCAATGATGTCAATGGCATAAATTAACGGTCAAATGTCTTCTTTATTGCAGGTGGAAACAAAATTTTCCACAATGTTACGTTACAGTTAACGGATGATGCGATGATAAATGAATCGAAGTCATTCCAAAACGGTATAATACGTTTACTCCTAACACGTAGCCTCATTTCTGCAAGTCCCAACAATATATATTTTTCAACATTATTGAAACATTAATTATCAACAAGCGAAGCCCTTTCTGCATCGCGAATTGCGATCAATAAAAATGAACTGCAAATAAATAAGAAAATTGTCAATAATTAGTTGATTTTATTAGCACGGCGAATAGAACCGAACAATTTTATACTGCGATTGCAAAATTTAATTAAACGCGCATTCCAAGCTCACTTTTATTATTTACACAATTATCGTTCAAAATCAATTGTGCATGATTATAAAAATAATTCATCCCTGCGAGTACCAGATCAGTGTGGAAATAAATGAAATTTGTTTTTCAACGAAATATCATCGTTATAAATCCAACTCTTGATACGATGCAAATTATTTAAATAATTGGTAATAATAAATATTATAAAGAAGAACATTTTTCGTGACAGATTATTGAATTAATGAAAGATTATTGAAAATGTTTTCATCAAGGTAAATTAGATGGAATAAATAGTCAAATTAATTGCCCCCCCCAATAGTGCATCAACGTTGATAAAAAATTACCTGGTTTGCTCACTTAAAACGAGCATTCCGATTAAACGGAACATAAATCTCAATACACTTTTTTCCCTGCGTCACGATTCGTTCGCCTAACCCATCTGCCGGACAATTAGATCTCGCCGTCAACGTCATACTCGTAACAGCCGCATCTTCGTGCAATCAAATTAAACTTGAACCAACTGGACAATTCAATTAAATTAGTTAAACAACTTATTCATTTCCATTAAACATTTAGCTGGTACATTTGACTCAGCTCGAGCTTGGAAGACCCCGCGAGTTAACCAGAGAGAAAATTTACGTTCTTGGGAGAAAAAAAAGTTTTATTTATTTCAAAATATTTCTCGTTTGCATCAGAGTTCATTCCTAATGAAACGAAGAATTTTAAACTAAAATAATCAGTTTGAAATATATATGATTCTTTGTTTAAAAGGAAAATGCGATTTCTTACTAAACAGTATAATTTATTTGAGTTCTAAGAAGAATTGTTTAAATCCGAAAAAAAAGAAATCCTTCCGAGAAACAAGGTAAAACGTAAACTTCAATACGTTAAAAGATGTCAAAGAAGAAAAACAAAAGAGAACCTACTTATAGGAATGCATGGTGAGGGTTTCCTGAAACCAACACCAGCAAAAGTTGTTCTGTAAAACTATTAAGCATAAATTTTCCCGGTATTTATTCCCTAATGTCGAGAAGTATTCCAGAATATTCCAAAAATAATTGTCAAAATATTTATCCTACATTTCTTGAATATTAAAAAAAACACAAATCACCCAAAAATATACCAAAAATATTCCCGGAACCGGACATTAGAATATTTCCTTGGTATTTTCAAAATACTTTTAGAATCTACCAAAAATATTATTTGCTGTTAGGGTATCTTTTAAAAAAAAACATATTTACAAAATATCATGCAAATATTATGCGCTATTAGGGCATATTCGAAACAATTAAAGTAATTATTATCCGAAGTTTGCAGAGCGTATCAGTTTGTCAACAATTATTGTTCGAAAAGCGGACAACCCAGGGCGCAAGTTTGGACGCGCGAATTATTGCACATCGCGTATCGAGCGGGCCAATTAAAGCCGGCAATAAACTAATAATTCAAATCGAGGACGTGGGCTCAAACCTCTCGGTATCCGTGCAGGACTGTTATTCAGCTCCAAAGTGTCCGCAGACTGCCGTTGACCGGCGTCCCAGAAGCGAAGACTCGGCCACTGGTGGGTCGGTGCAAGAAAAAGGCAAACCAACCAAAAAGAACCGACCAGCCGGAGCCTCGATCTCGTCCGATCGTGCCACGAGTCCAATGCCAGCGCGAATACCAAAAACCACCGTGGTAACATGACGGAGAACCGCTGCCGTGCAACGTGGTGCGCTCACTTATGGACCGTCTTGGTCCTCTCGTCTGGTCTTAAGATCCGTCACTGATGCGGAAGACCACAAACTGGGCGATCGTGCCCCCCCTTCTTCCCCCGGATGCCTCAAACGCCCAAGAAATGCTCGCCACTTCTTCATTTGACTTTAGTGACTTGTTCCGATCCACCTGCCAGATAGTGGTGGTTTGGGAACAAAAAAAAATGAAGAGAAGAAACTGGAGAACTCGATTCCATGAGCGTCGACTCGCAGGAAAACTGATTACCGATATAAATCAGTCATGAATTTGACCCTGTTTAAATTGGGTTTACGTTTTGGACGCGAGTCCGGACAATTATTGGCAGTGGCTTCCAACTTTTTCCTCTTTTTTTTCATTCCTTTTTGGGCGCAACGTCCTTCTCGCTTCGATTCCAGTAGCCAACTCTTCGTCCTGTAATATTATAATATAATAATGTGAAAATTGTAATTACATCTTGGTACGAGGTTTATATATGTTGCAGAAAATCAATAGCACTAGTAGAATACTAATCATCGTTAATTCTACGTGTTATGATATTAAAGACTGTTTTCTTTTCTTTTCTCTTTTTTAATTTTTAAATCATTGTTAATACAGAGTTATATTGTTTATTGTTTTTGTTGGTTTAATTTCCTTTTTAAAGGTTCGAAAGGATTGTCGACTCTTTTGGCAAATATTAGCAAATTTAATGATTGTATGTCAATTTAGGGATGATATAAAACAAATTATATATCAATAAATATATTGATTAGCCGAAAGGTTTGTGAATATTAAATGATAATTGATGATAATTATAAACAGCAAGTTAATTGGCACAGTTTTCGATAGGGAACAATTCAATGTTTACAAATTAAATTTTCACTCGCGAATAATATGACAAATAATTTTTTTTTTTAAATGCAGCCATTCATTGTTTCCTCTGGTGTATTCCATTGTTGATGCAAACGAGGAGATATTCCTGGCTTGTATTTCATTTCATCTATCGATCGTGTTTAAGGCGCGAAAGACTTCAGTGTATTTGAAGAATCAATAAGTATATACATGCAAATTTTCGTCAGTTATCATTTGTATCAACATGAGATAATCTGAACGTATTGACATTTATTATTAAATTGTTGGATACAAATAATTATGGTGGTTTAAAGGAAACGATGAACATAAAACTGACAAATTATTTAGAAGACTATTCGACACATCAACGTATTTAAAGAGTTTCTTATTTGAAAAAATAGAAGCATAAGTATTACAGAGTTAATAATTTCAGTAAATCGATGAAAGTAAAGAAAATAACTATTTAAGTATAGAAAAATATTGAAATTGTTTATAGAAAAAATTTCTAAAATATTTTTGATGAATATAATTTGTTTGATAATAATTATTTTCAGTATATATATTTATATTAAAATATTTATGTAGGTGTAAATGATTTACATAATTTTATTTTATCAATGACTTTCATTATTACCATACTCTCAAGTATGAAGTATGGAATCTATATTACTTTTGAGCGATAAGGTAGATTTCAATCAGACAATCTTTTTAACCTTTAGTAAGAAATAAAACTGAATTTAATGATTAATTTCGTTGGTAAATTGTTAAGATAAAGTAGGAAATAATTTGAATATGGTTGTATATGTAAAACTTTTGTCACTTTTTGTCAGTTTAAGTTATTAACTGTTCATTTAACAAATTATTTTCAAACTTATAATTCACTTCTTGACGTAAAAGTATTTTATTTTCCTTATTTGATATTTAATACGACGAAATAAAATTGATTTATTACGACTTCAAGATATTTAATACTTTTGTTTAAATTTTAGGTTATAAATATTCGTAATATATGAAATAATTTTTCGAATCTTTACCTGCTTTTGTTTCCTTTTGCAGTGGCATTACGTTCCCGCGGTTGCCTATGCTTTGGCTATTATTAACTATTTTAACTTTTTAGATCTTTTCTTTGCCTTTAAATTCAGAAATTCTTGTTTTTTTGACTTGAAAAATCCGTCTGCTTGAGATTTCTTTACATCAGTCTATAGGCGTGTTCCAAAATTCACTGGCAGTATTATGTATCTTCTTCTAGCTTATTGAACTTTATGTTTGTCTCACTAACGCAGTATTGGTTAAAGCCGGTTTCTGCTTTCTGTAAATCCTCCTTTACCAAATTTTGTTACATTTTCTATGGCGCTTTCGAGAACGATTCAGTGTTCAGGCGGAATGAAGTTTCTCACTTGTTCTAACCATTACTATGCTTCGGGGGAGAAAAGGACAGAAACTTCATTCCGCCTGAAGCTGAATCGTTCTCGAAAGCGCCACTACTTCGCATTCTCATCCCTCAGAAAAAGTCGCGGCGAATTCAAAAAGCGAAATTATAATATATTCTGAGATTTTGTCTTTTTTCTTCTTCATTTCTGAAAATCATTTTCAAATACGCCATCTTAAATTAAAAAAGGACAGACAATTCTGTTCATATAAGTGCGCCTCTTTTTAATTTAAGAATTTGTTCAAGTTGGAACAAGCCAAAAATGGCGCGCAACTAAAACATTTCATTTAATACGCATAACCCTCGCTAGGGAGAGAGAGAGAATATAGACTTATCCATCATTGTTAACAATCTATGTCCGATGTATTGAGAATTTTTTTTTTCAATTCTACGGTTCAAACAAAATGGATACCAACACTACATTGACGGTGAAAAGAAAATAACACTTGAGGTCAAGCATAAACTGTTAAAAAAGTAATTAATTAGAGTAACAGTAAAGTGCAGTTGGGTGAGTACTGATAGTTTCATAAGTTCAATGTAAACACAATAATATTGTCAGTATCATATTGCATTTCTTGTAATAATAGCAATGAATTCACAACGCGGCCATTACTTTTACTCTATATACTTATTATTTAACCAATAAGTCTTGTTTCTTATTTAATTAAACACGAACTCTGCGCGTTTTTCACTTTTATTTTCGCCATTAAAGTGTGAGTGTAATGCACTGAAATTAGCAACCTTCGATAATTTTTAATAGTGATATATTAAAATTGGGAAGTCCAAGTCAAAAGTGTAGTGCGAGAAGCTAAACTAAGGGGCGGCAAAGACGCCAATAACAAATGGTTTGAGAAAATAAATCTCTGTATTTAATATCATTTGTCGGGAATCATTTGAGAAATATGTAAATGGCAAGATATGTCATACAATTAATGTTACCGATATAAAAATTATTTGTATAATCATGAAGATGAATTCCATATGAGAGTTGCATATTTTCTTTTTTTAAAATATTTAAACAGCAAATATCAATAATACATATTATTTGTTGTAAGATTTCCGTAGACTTGTGAAATTGATTTTCCTATCTGAAAAAGTATAAATTCATTGTCTATAACTCTTGTGAAAAATTCTCATTTTTTATTGACATATTTATATGTTTAATAATTTATAATGAATGTTATCTGAATTTATTATTTGTAATAATTGTATTGTTGTTTTTATGTCTGTACACATTTCATAATTCCCTAAATTATACTATTATTTTTATGTAATTATTTGAAATAAAAATAATATAATTTATATTATATAATAATTAATTTTAATAGGTACCCGCTTTTAATCAATGTCTACCAATTTTTTAAAGCAAAATATGTCCTTTAATTTCGTTAAATGTGATAATTGTTTTTTGTTGTTTTTCTTTTTTTTTTAATGAGGTTTTCATAGTATTAGCCTAATTATGAGAATTTATTTGTTTGGATAAGAAATGTAATTATGAAATAAATTTATTTTTAAATAAATTGCCATATTATAAAAAATATAAATGACTAAATTTCATTATAAAATAAAAAATACTTTGCAATTAATATTGAAGATATGTATAAATACTAAAAATTATTCTTATGACATTTATTTTCAATACATTTTATATACATATATTATATATAACATTTTTCATATATAATATATTACATATTATAAAAATTACCTATATTATTTTCATTAATTTCTGATAATTTTTAAATTATGCAAAGTTAAGTTATAATGTATTAAAGTATTAAAAATGTTTTGAATATAAAGTATCTAATAGAATAAAACAAGTATAAATTTAAATTGACATCTACCTTCAAAGTCATGAGTCCTTGTGTTTGTAACATTTCACTAATATGACTTCATATAAAATTTAATAATATGAGTTTACACAAGTGCACATTTCTCTTTTCAAAATATCTGTTTAATTATACTATATGGTAGTAATGTGATAACACTCATATAACATAAAATTTCTCAAAATATACACATTTGTATATCTGGTAAGTAATTATGATTAGCCATTTTTCCCAAAACATGTATTAAAGATATTTCATTTAATTAATCTTATTTATGTTATTATTATGACAATAATATAATAATTGTTATATGTTTATAAAATGTAAGTATCATTAAACTTAAAAAAAATAATTTTTATATAAAAAGTTATTTATTTACATTTTTTCAAGCTCTAACATTATATTAAAATAACTTCAATATTTTCTCTATATAATTTTACGGACTGTTTTACATTTAAGAAAGAATAATAAATGTAGAATGTCATTGTGGTAAGTATTTACAATAATATTTAGTTTAAGTTTAATTTAAGTGTTAAGATAATTGTTATTAATGGTCTCGATAATATGTAACAATGTACTTGTCAATAATTTCAGACTGCTATCAAGGACTCTAATTCTAAGGGAGATCAACAATGCAGAATTTTGATGATCTAGATATTGAAGGACGTATGCCCTCTCATATATCAGAAGAGGAGCGTGAAAAGGTATTAAAAGTGAAAAAAAATGTATATATGACCGTATAATATTAAATTGTTCGCTGACATTTTAAGTTAATGATTTAACATGAATTTTAATATCAATTTTATGCATTGGAAATGCACGGGATGAAGTGAAGTTTGAAAGTGTGGTACTGTTGATTATTGATTTGGTTTATTTACTGACCTTTGGAAAAAGTGAACTTCATTTAAGACATTTATTTTATTTCATTAGTGAAACGGAAGACTTTCAATTTTTATAATTATTTACCTTGTGGAGTAATATACTATTATGCCCTAACAGTACCTACCGGGTATATATATTTAACATAATTTTTAACCTTTGGTAATGAGTTACCATCGATTTGATCAAGTTTTAACTCCACAAATGTGTGAAAACTCATTCAACAGGGTGTAAACAAATGAATACACTTGGAGTCATCCAAGTAGCATTCATCGCCATGTTGGCTTAATAGTTGTCTAGATGGTACACCTGACAAAAGTTTATTAGAAATAATAATTTAATTATTTCTAAAGGAGTACATACGAGTGTTGGTGGAGTGTAAAACAATTGTGATCTTATTGTAATTAATATTTTCTAGTGAAACCACTGTTACTTCGACCAGATTCTTTATCTAGAAGTTAGTAATAACTTTTGCTTAATATTATATTTCATTTCATAATGAGATTTCATATACACAACACCATGTATAGTGGCACTTATAATATTTTATAGTTAATGTTGTAGTGCATTTTTAATATTAACATACGCATTTTAATATGTATATAAATCATAGAGATGATTCCTTAATATTTCAACGATAAATAAGTTTGAGTTTTATAAAATTAATAATGAAATTGATTATTATTATATGCAACATTAATAAATGTAAACGTTTATTGGCACATATATATTTAACATTTTTATTATTTTCAAACATAGACATCTTTTACCTTCTATGAACTGATAGTGTTTAAATTGAAAGTATATTGTGCCAGTGTTGTATATACATGCAGTGTATCTTTAAATTTAAAACTTGGCATCTAATTTTAATTGTTTGAATAAACAATTTTAAAATATATGAATGCATTGTTTTACTATTTGCCTATAATTTCATATAACGATGCAACGTGCATAATCTTTGCTATAAATAATATTTTTTCTCAATTAAATTCACAATCGCACGTGATAAGAGGACAATTAAATTAAACTTGGTGTATTCAAAGAGATAAAGTGAAATGTTCAGCGTGGTAGTGCTTAAAGTAACGCCATAATAGTCATGTTTGTGTCAAAACAAAAATGATGAAAGTGGCTGCAAAAGAACTAAAATGAACAGTGATTTATCAATGATTTTCAACTGCTGTTTCTGTTTTCTTAGGAAGAACATGAACGAAAACGGTTAATGCGAAGCAGTGTCACTGCCGAGGATGGTATTCTTAGACCTGTATATTCTGAAACCGAAGACGGAGATATTTGGTGTCACATATGTAACATTGCATTGTATGGGGCACATAAATTATTAAGCCACAACATATGTAATCGTCACAAGATGAAGTTAGATGACTGGCCATATCCAGTTTTGCTATGGTCTAAACGTTCTGATATCATAAAGAAGTCGCAACCTCAACAAGTGTCTGCGAGTGATTCCCTAGCACCAGGAGAACCAGCGCCACCTGGCATGGAAGACCAGGTGAAGCGTTCCACCGCGATCCAGATGAGCCTGGACCGACACCGGAGCTCGCCCCTCGTTGGTCTCGAGTATTTATTCGAGTTGATCGATAACGATTCATGCGAACCGAGTTATACATGCGTATTGTGCGACAAACGTGGCGATCCGCGTACCGTTATGGCACACATCACCAGCTGGAATCACCGGATTACTTATTTAAATCGACACTTTCCAACAGTTTCGCGCGCTATATCCGAGCTTCCACGCACGCCCAATTACAAGCGTGGAGCTAACGAGATCTCGATCTTGGTCGCAAAAAAGATCGAAGAACATTTTGGCAGGTTAAATCCACAATTGGTTGAGAAAAACCTATTCGAGAAGAACAAAATGCAGTACATCAAACAGCTTTCTACGGATTTCCATTTTAGGTAGGTGCAAATCACGTTGTAGAATCTGGCTTTCCTTTGTACTTTAATTATCCTCGTAGATAATTTAATCCTTACGATTACTTTCTTTATTTGTTTTATTTATTGTTGAGATAATTGCTGATTTGTTTAAATGAATATGGATGTTTCCTACGTACAGGGAAACACCTGAATTAACATTTATGGAAGTTTACGATGTGCGATGGGTAACTAATTTCGACGAAAAGATGGCGGAGATAAGCGCAAGTTCAAGAAAAGGTGAGTACTTTTCTATTAAAGTGTATATTTTTTGTTTTCGTAGTATATTGTTGGTACAATTAATACCAAAACGGCAATTTGGTAATGATTTTTGTATCGTACAGCACGTTAATGATAAACTGATTTGAATAATATTTATAAATAGAAAGAGTATGAATATGTAAACTATATTTGTGTTTTTCAAAAAATTGAAATTAAAATAATCCATTATATTGTTCAACGCAGTTTTTACTACTTGAATATTCAATGTTTGAGAAGTAATTTATTATTTTAAAAAAATGTTAAATAAAGTTTAGTTTGTTAGTATTTTTATTAATAATTATTGTATTTATTGTTATAAAATCAAAATGTTAATGATATACTCATATCTAAGATACAAAATGTTTCATATTATATTAATTATTACTAGATTTAAAATGGATTTGCGGCTATTATTACTGATTTAAGCACTGTATTTAATGTATTTTAAAATTTTTCTACTGCAAATTTTGTTTTTGGTGTATGTGATGAACTACTTATTTAGTGATTTAAGGAGATAAGTAACTCAATTGTTTTTGTTTTTTGTGAAGAAGAAAGACCATTAATTGATGATATCAAAGAAGATAAGAAAAAAGATATGAAATCGGAGAAATATTCCCCGAAAAGAAGTGAAAGAATCGATTCTAAATTGGAATCAAATAAATCGTAAGTATTAATTCTTATTATACAATATTGGAAGGAAAAAATATTTTTCATATCCTTTTGATTACTGAATTATTCACTGATTTATTAAGTTTAAAGTTAATAAGAACAGTATGCAATCATTTTCTTTATAACTACTTTTTAATTCTTTATTATTAAACAAGTTAAATACAATTATTTATATATAATACAAATTGATTCTAATTACGTTAGATAATAGAACATTAGAAGAAAATTCCGTTACAGAATATAGTATATCACACAAGAAGTGACACAAAGTACTTAACCTTTTGCAAGTGTTGCCATACTAGCACTTGTCAATTGTCTGCCTTTGCGGAATAATAAGCTGTTTCGCCAAAAATTTTTATCTTATTTATTTTTAACAAAAATCCTCAAAAAAAAAACAAAACAAAAAAAAATTGAATCTTAATATTTCTTTTTGTTATTCTTGAACTTATTGCGTCGCATAGCGTATCCATTCCACCAACAATTTTAATGAAAGTAGAAAAATTAATAAACAAAAAAGTAAAAAGAGTATGCATTTTCCTCAATTTCATGCAACTGTACAAATAATAATACAGTACTTAAGAATTCATGTACATGATGTTGCAATCGTATATTAGGATTTGATTGTTTAAGAATTACCATATGAAACTAAAACATTAATTCTACATATACTGAAACTCTGCAAATTAATCCTACAGATTAAACTACGAATAATATAAATGTTATTGATATGTAATTTACACTGTTCACATTATTTTTAGGGGATTAAAAATTCGTATACTGACAAAGGATAAGATTAATCAACAGCATAAAGAAAAAGATAAAGAGAAAAAATCACCTATGAAGGACACGGATGATATAAAATCCTTGTCGTCGCTCTCCAGTATTTCCAGCAGTCCATCACCGACGCGTCCTTCAAAAGGTCGATCTAAATCTCGATCACCTATAAGTCGCCACAGAAGAATTAGTCCTTATGATAGGTCTCGACGTCATAGACATAGATATTCGCGTGATAAGTCTCGTACTCCTCCTGGAGTGCGAGAACGGGACAAGTGGGACAAATATAAAGAACAAATTCGCCGTGCAGAAGAAACACTGGATCGTGCGCTCAAATTTCATGAAAAAAACCCAGAAAAACATCCAGCGTATCCCGACGAATGGAAAAAGTTCTGGAACCGACGGTATAAAGAGCTTCAATCAGAAGGAAAAGATCCAAGTAAACATGATTTCAAACCAGAATGGATTGAATTTTGGAATAAGCGTATGCGCGAACTACACACTGAACAAGTTCAGCAAAGGAAAGAAGAGATACGTAAGCGTTTGGAATTACCTGATGAAAAACCTCCAGAAAAGTATTCAAGGAATAGAAGATCTAGATCACCTATTCCGGAAAAAAGGAAACATCGTGCAGATAGCGACGATGACGTTGAATATGTTGGAACTAAAACAATAAAACCCTCGTATCATGATAGACATGAAATGCGACATGATTCAAGGGACCGTGAAAGAGAATACTCGGCATACCATTATTCGCGAAGTAGTAGGCAACCATTACCGTATACAAGTTATTACAGACCATCTGCTCGACCACGATATCATGCCACTCCTTATCCTGTGAAAGATAAGTCCCCCAGTCCTGTAGTTGAAGAATTGAGAGAAGATTTGGAGATCGTTGGTTTATTACGATTACTTACTGCTTTGGAATCTCAGTTAGGTTCGCTAGGACCGAAAATAGTATCTCTGTTATCTAAAGCTTTAGCCGCTGAGAAAATTAAACCTAATTCTGCCGAAGAATTATTATATGACGAAGAAGTAAGTGTACTGTTTGAAACCGTTAAAGAGAAGTTAAAAGGTCAGTTATTTGCTGGTATGATAGAGAAGATGGCCATTCCACCTACTAAATCAGCTATTCAAAATATAGCTCAGTTATTGCACAAAGCAGCGGAAAGTAAGAAGAAGTATGAAGAAGAAAAGAAAAGAAAACAAAATGAACTACTAGAAATTTCTCAATCGTTAAGAATGTTTTTAGGATTCAATAGACCTACTTTTCCCAGAACTAATGTAGAAATTGCACCTGTAAAATCAGAACCTGTAAGCGTACCTGGAGTAGGTGCCGTAGATAAAGCAGCGATTGCCCAGCAAATAGCTGCTGCTCTTATAGCACAAGGTAGAACTGATGTAACACAAGAAGAATTGGAAACTTTAATTAACGCTGTAGTAGGAATGGCAGAAGCATCCAAAAATAGTGAAAAACCTGTCACGACCGCTGACTTTGTTAAAGGTTTAGCAACAAGTAGTACCGTTCCACCTGTAGAAACCAAAGAAGGAATACTCCCTTCTGTTAATCCTCCTCCCATCCTCACTCCACCAATAAAAATTGTTACAGAAACAGCCGAGACAAAAGCTACAAAAATGGAGACTTTATCAGACAATGAATTACAAGCTTTACTGCAGAATTTCAAAGAATTAAACACTGAAGATCAACATGGATTGATCAACTTTTTGAAAAAGTTAGAAGCCACCGATCCTCCTAGAGTAGAAAAATTGCGAGCTTATGTTAATCTAGGG
Source organism: Leptoteleia sp. ZL-2020 (assembly GCA_022817305.1). Classification (NCBI taxonomy): domain Eukaryota; kingdom Metazoa; phylum Arthropoda; class Insecta; order Hymenoptera; family Scelionidae; genus Leptoteleia; species Leptoteleia sp. ZL-2020. The sequence continues at coordinate 11,931 of JABFPN010001655.1, read as the reverse complement.
CCGAGCTCTGTTAAACAGAGAACACCTAGTCCGGAAGTCATCCGTATTGGTAAAAGTTCGTCTCCATTTTCGAATCGTAAAGGAAACACAAACCCAGTTGAGGATGAGGATAAATGGAAAACCAAGTACAATATATTTGGGGAAAATGACGAAGAAAATAACAAAGTCGAAGAAAAGCCTAAGAAGTTAGAATTTTCTGATGACGACGACGATTATTCTTTCGAAGACATTTACAAAGCAGCAAACAAAAACGTATCTGAAAATGAAAAGAAAAAGAATAATTCAAAGTCTAGATCCAGATCCAAATCGTGGTCTAGATCGCGTTCGCGTTCTCCCACGTCTCACAAATCTGCGGACATAAAAAGTAATGATCCTAATATCATTTTAAGTGAAACCAAACGTCTCATTGAAAATATTATGGGTGATTTGCCATCTAAATATGTGAATAAAAGTCATGACCGGCCACCGGAATCGCTCAACAAGCCACTCCAACAAACAATTAGTCATATCAGACCTAACATTCCTAATCCTTTACAAAGCAATTACAATCAAAGTTACAATCCGAGAAATGCTCCACCACAACAACAACCACATCCTGGTCCCAATCAACAAATCTCTCATCAGATGTATCCGAATCATTCAAATCAGTTCCAAAATTTCCCTGCGCAACAACAGCAACAATCATCTCAAATGTTTAATAATTCATCAAATTATATGAACAACGGTTACAACAATTACAACCAAGGCTTTAATAATGTTCCATTATCTAATCAAGGCCAATTCAATAGTTTACCTCACCCACAAAATCAATTTCCGCCATCTACACAAAATTTTAATCCTCCTTACGGTGGACCACCTAATCCTGGTTACCATTCTAATTCTGGATATGGTAATTTTAATCAGCAATCGCGATTTTATTAATTTAAGTCGGGATACATTTTCTTCGAGATTTCGCTTTCTTAATTAATTTGTAAAGCATTTCTATATAACTACGAAATTTTTTGTAAAAATATTAATTTTATATAACTTTGTTTTAATTTCAAAAATTTAAATCAAATTAAAAATAAGGTTGTTACAATTTTAATTCATTATTATGTATACAACATCAAATGCTTTACATTATAAAATGTTGCATATAAATATATTAGTTTTATGTATATACATGTATGTATTAATAATGAATTAGAATAAATAACTTGAAGATTAAGACAATTGAAGGATAACCCAGTCATTAATTCAAATGTAAAACGTGTTTGTTTTACATCATTTATTAGCACATATTTTACAATAATAAATAAATAATATATGAAACAAACATTTTTATACAATTGATTATTTTTTCATTACTAATTAGTGATCATATATTTTATTAAATAAAAATTTTGTAATGTAAATTACAGACATATGTATTTAATATCTGCAGTTAATATGTATGTTACTTGTGGTTAATCATTTACGATTCGAAAACGCTGTTACTTTGTTTTATATGCTAAGGTGCGTCGCGAATATGTGGCAAATTATAATATTAAATAATCTTATAACTTGTATTTTATTGATTTTTTTTTACGTTTCTATCATTTAATCTTTTATTTGTCTCTTATGTACAAGTGCATATATAAAAACCATAATTATAAGATTCAGTATGTAGATGAGCATAGAAACGAATATTCCATTATTGGATAATCGTGGTAATTTAAAAGTTAGAAGTAATAAGCTGCGTTTATATGTAAACTGTAACATATACAAACATCCATGCCATGTAAATGTAATATTTACATTTATTACAATAAACGTTATATTTGAGATAATTATTATTGTCGTTGATGCCAATTGAAATACGTAATTTTTATTTACTTGGACAATCAGTTGGAATTTTTTCATTCCTTATATGAAAATAAATATACAACTAATATAAATATATTTATATTTTTAGATCTTAATGGTTTAAATTATTATTCACTATATTAAATATTAAAGGCAAAGAAGGAAAAAATATCCTAGCAAATTAGAAATTATTGAACCATAATTATATATAAAAAATGTTTTATCAATAACTGCACAGATCTTGATTAGTCTATATCGAGTGCAATTAATTTTAATAATTCCTTATAATTTTCCGTTTGCTCAGATTAAAAGCATATTTTCATCAATGTAAGATTCATAATGTTTACATTTTGTATATATTATAATTAATTTATAATAACACCTCAAGTAAAATTTAAAACATAAAATTTAGTTAAAAATAAATATTGTTTTATGGAAACACGTATTATTTTTCAAGCATGTCATATTTTTTTATTAATCTTTTTGTTTCTTTTCAGCTATACACCTGTGACATCTAATAATCACAGAAAACCTATTTTTTCACTTTTAAACATAGCTTACGTTGCAAAATTAAATTAAAAGTAAAGTTTCAATTTGATTTCTAAATACTAAAAAAAGTAACAGTCTAAAAAAATCTATAAAAAATTCCAGTGTTAATCACTGTAAAAGTGTCAACGATTACTGGAATTTTACATGCAGTTTTGGTTGACAGAAAACAGTTCAATATGTGAATTCACATAATATATGGAGAGAAAAAATTCCATTAATCCAAAATCCAATTTGAATGTTGTTTTTCATTGACAGTTTTCCATGTAATATTGCAGCCTAAAAGTGTCTGCTGACTGTGTAACATTAAGGTTCAGTAAAAGCATCAATAACGGTCAGATGTTAAACTAACGACGTATTAACATTAAAATAAGGTTTTTAAAATCTAATATATTTTTTGATAAATTTGAAAGTTTGAAACGTGTATCAAGTAACAATGCTGAATAAAAATAAACATGTTTGGTTTAACGGCAAAAAAATGAATTGCATCTAGTCCAAATGATATTGAACGAATAGATTATATTATTGATTTAATAGTATTTTAATATTTAACAAAGATGTTGCCACCAAAAGAAATTACATAATTCAGTTTATTTTATATAAAAGATTGTTTAAATTATTATGTTATTGCATCAGTTTCAACGTCACCAAACAACATAGATAAAGGCTTCAATATTTTAAACGACTTGGACAAAAATGCCAACTTCATCATCAACTGAAACATTGGTATGTCATCAAAATTCCACACGTCAATTTAACAAATGATTTCAGTTTTACAATCTTTAATAAAGACAATTGGCTTTTAATAGCTCAACAACGGAAAGTTTTAATATTCCAAATCAATGCTTTATAAAAAAAATTTAATCAATAATTTTTGTTATTAAAATTTTAATTATTATTTCCTTAGTACATTGAGTGAACCTGAAGTATATTTTATACATATTTTTTCATGAATAGCATGTAATAGTTTATCAAATTTGCTTAGAAATTATTATTAAAAAGGGAAAAGCATAAGGATGGAGAAATAAAAGCTTAATATTTAAATTGTTCTTGATAATTGTATATTTAATAATTTATAACATTATCTTTTTATATAAACATATGCAATATAGTTAAGCGTTACTAAATCCAAAGCAAATTTTAGAAGATATTTTTATATTCATCTTTTATTAAATATCGAATTATGTTTAATTTGTAATTTACAAAATTCTGAACATTATAATATAACGATAATCAAATACAATATTAATCCTTCGTCAGTAAATAAATTTGTTTGCAAGTTTATAACAGAGTCAAATAGACTCATGAAGAAAACATTTATCAAACAATTTAATACACGTAATGATTATCTCTATAAATTACTCATACATTTTTGAATAATAAAATATATATATTTCGTATATTTCGAGGACGCACTCTCAATATATATATACATTTTTTTATAATAAAATGCATTATTACTTTCTCAAATGGAAGGTGTAAAAAATTTAACTATTAAAATATTAAACATTTATCAAACAATTTAATACACGTAATGATTATCTCTATAAATTTCCTGATGAAGGATTAAAAATACGTAAGTTAATTTAATTAGACAACTTAAGTTTTAAAAATGTTTATTTAGAGATCATTGACATGTGATTCCATTGACAAAATTTCGACTAAAATAAATTAAACAATACTATTTACAAAACATGTACAATTAATATGTATAATAAAAATTAATACTATTAAATACTATTAAATTACGATATTAAAATTAGTACATTACATTAAAAAGTTTCACATTTTATATTATTTTGCTTTACAATATTAGCTACTAAATAAAATTTTACAAAAATTAAAATGCCTTTAATGCTTATATATCATGTACTCTTCGTATATATTAAATAAAAAGTTACGATGTATTATTATTCAAGTATCTCGAATTAATTTTCCTTTTTTCAATTTCCCTTCAATAAATTGAATAAAATCTATTATTTTATTTTGATTTTGAAGTCAGAAAGGTCGAAATAAAAAAAATAAGAATTGAATTACAACCGTTCACTAGATTGACAAAAGCTTCCGAAAGTTAAACTCCAATCTACTGTTATAATTATGCCTCATTTAATCATAGCAATGACTATTGGCATTGACACCAAACATCTGCACATTGCGAGATGACTAGAAAGTTATAATGATTCAGTCTAAGTAACGCCCCCGTCCACGACCACCGAGGTTCTTGAAACCATATCACAAATGAACGTAATCATTAAAATACAAATTAATTCGCGCCTCGTATTTACAGTAATTAAGTTCAGCGAGTGGCTTTTTCTAATATTTTGGTTGTTTCCTATTTGGGTACAAGCCCCCGTGTCTTCGGATATACAGGGGTAGGAATTTGTTGCATTTTACCGACGCTTTTGGGTCGAACACGAGCAGACTGAAGACGCGCCTTATTCCTTAAACATACATTCGAAGCATCTACGTCGATATCCTTTTCATCTCTCAAAGCAGTCTCAAGGGCTGCCTGGAAATTCGGATTAATCCGTGGTATTTCATAATCCAATGTCGTTCTGGCCGGCATATCCAATTCCAATTTTAAAACATTTTCCCCCGCATATCTATGACCTTTCCCCATCGAATGTGCCATTCGTGCGAACTCTGATACTGGTCTACGTAGTCCAGGTACTGAGATCGGACGTTCAGGAATATTAACGCTAGATGGTTCGGGATCTTTGACCACCCAACAATCGCTGTTATCATCAAATCGAACTCTCGATACAATTTTAACCTTTTCTTCCGAGGGTATGAAATTCTCGATGATAAGGAACTTAAGTTTCAGTTCCTTCATTAAATCATGCTGCGTCTGCTCCAAATCGCGCCTATCTTTATTGAATTCATTGGTCACATCGTCCAAATCCTGCTTCAGTGTTTGCAATCTGGAATAATACTTGCGCAGCTTACGGGATTTGACGTCAACCTCCTGCTGCAAGGAGGTGTACGTTTCCATGACTTCCAGAGCCGTCATCTCCTCGTCTTCCAGCTTTTGCTGCATCTCCACCTCGCGTTTCTTGCGCTCGGCAATTTCCGCTGCCTTTTGTTCCAATGCTCTTTGTTGTTCGTTCGTATGGTCTATTATATTTTTACCGCCGCATAACATTTTGCTCTCCAAGTCTTTAATTCGCATGATCAGGTTTTCGGTCTCCTGCTTTTCCGCTTTCAATTGTTCCGCAATTAGATTCTTGTCAGTTTCAGAAACCTTGTTATCCTCGTGACTGTCTTCGGTTTCTGACTCGGAATCTGCCACGTCATCCTCCTTTTTGCGTTTCGGTTTTCGCCTCTTTTTCGGAACGGTACCTGTAATAACAGTAATAAATATATGATATTCCTTTTTATTAATATAAAATTAATAGTTTTTTTCTTAATAAATAAATATTGAATAATTTAGATTAAATTCTAAACACCGTAATGTCACTTCCATATCATAAGCAATAATACTTATATTATTTCTTATGTATGACATAGCGATGTTTATTGGGACAATATGAATGAAGAATCAATATTCTTATCTACAGTAAATCAACTTCGCATGTCGGAAGACTATGCTAATCTGAAGATTTCAATGTAAATGTGCTGATTTCTTAAGGTGCATTGTACTTTAAGTTCTTTTTTCAGCAAGTTTCTAAACAATTCAATGCAAACTGACCGAGATTTAAAAGGAACCTAAACATTGTCATAGACCGAAAAAAATCCTTTCAGTTATACATATTTTTGAAATTTGTTTAAATTATTGAAAACATTTAACACAGGTTTTGAATATTGTTGTGAAACCTATTGTAAAGAAATTGTACAGCGAAGAAGTGTGAACAAAATTGAGAATAATAATTAGTTGAAATCTAATACAACACTGATATTTTCTAGTTATGTTAATGAGGTAACGTTATTTCCGTGCTGTTACATTTTATGAAGCTAGACTGAAATACATTTCCATATGAAATAGTAGAAAATAGTCAAGAAAGTTATACGATCATTTTTACAACTAACTAATATATATACAAGTTTAACGTCCTTCCCATTTGAAAATAATTTTTAAGTTCAAATTTAAAAATTTCTACATTAAAATTGTAATACAAAATTTTATTTATATCAACTAACTTATATTACGAAAGTATTACTACATTCAGCTAATTTAACACGTCCTACACATACAATTCCAATATTTCATAATATTCATTTATTTTGTTTTTTAATATTATCATTTTATTTTGTAATAAGTAAAATCTTTTAATAGTTTAAGTAAAGTATTGTTTTAAAAAGTACTTATACGTCGGCACCTAAAACTAGTTTATAGTTGATTAATCGTCTTCATTCCTTATCGATTTTATGCAATGCTTGAAATGCATTGCAAAACAGATGCTAATGAATTCGTATGAATAGTGCAATTCATGTAGAATGGACATTTGTTTATTTATTTATTTATTTATTTATTCCATTACGTTCTATATCAATTGTTTTAATAAGCTTAATTATTATAATATTGCTTGATATAATATAATGTTGCTTGATAATTGATAATAGTTATTATTAGTTATTACGGAACAACAAGTTTAAAAAAATAAAAAAATAAATATACATAAGTAAAAATCCCTACCTTTTAACGCGAGCTTCTCCTTTAACCTGCTAATTTCCTCTTGGTACTGTCGCAAAAGTGCATCTTTGGGATCTTCATTGATTCTTGGCTTATTCTTAATATTTTTAGCTCTATTCGCATATCTCAGTGTCGTTAACGTTTCGTCGTAGTTATAACTGGCCGGCCCAATATTTGCTACCATAATAGTCTTGGAATTACCCCCCAGCGAATCCTGTAATAATCTCGTCAATTTCGAATCCCTATAAGGAACGTGAGTGGCCTTTCCATCGACTAAAGCGGAAATAACGTTTCCCAGGGCGGACAAACTCAAATTGATCTTGCTCGCCTCCCTCAGTCTCTCGCCGCACGAGCCCGTTTTGTTTTGCCTCTCACTCCCAGCCAAATCCACCAAATTCAGTCGACCTACCCTTATTCCACTGTTATCCCCCAAGGATCCCATTTCAATGGTAATAATAAAGATCGCATGCGACCTCGAACTGTGCTCGTTCATATTCGTCGCTCCAATCGTTCTATTTAGATTTCCAGTATTCATCAGCTGTTGTATTTCAGCCGCACTTTTGCAAACAGTGACTGTTAGATCTTTAACGAACACTCCAGTATCCGGCTTTTCCTTCAACTCAAATCTCAAACTCTGATCTGGATGCAGCAAATCTCGAATCTCTTCCTGATAGATTTCCAGATAACTGGCTCGAACGAGGTATTGCATATTTTCAGAACGACTAATGTGGCTGAAGATGTGCTCAAAAGAACGGGGTATCACTCCCCGCTTCTTTGAATCGCCTTTCGTGCCTTCCATGGTATAGGTCTTTCCAGTCCCAGTTTGACCATACGCAAATATCGTACCATTGAAACCATTTAGTACGGAATTCACCAGTGGCCGTACGGTTTCCTCATAAAGATCCTGTTGATTTGAATGCCAATCGTAAACTGCATCAAATGTGAATACTTTAACATTGTCTCGTGACGGGTCATCGCGAGGGTTCTTGATTTCTATTACACCTCTGGACGGAATCACCTCAACTACTCGAGAGCAGCCCCGGGATGTCTCTTTCTCATCCATGGGACGACACCGTACTACTACTTGCACGCACTGAGTGCCACCGTCAGCAGAAGTCGTCATCCTCGATGCTTTTTTCTTTGCTAATTTTAGTTGATCCAATTTCTCCATTTTGGATGTGTTGGTTTTTTACCTAAATAAAAGCGAGATTTCAGTAATGGTGTAATAATAAAAATAATTTATGAATTATAAATAAAATTGCAAAATTATTATAAACTTCAAAATCATATAATAATAATAGTCATAAAAGATGTAAAAAGATGCTTTGTTAGTCATTGATCATAATTGCATTTGCAGTTATTAATAGAAATAAAATTTGAGTATTAATAAGATACATGTTTTTTAAATTATTCATTAATGATGGATAAAAATAATAAATAACTAATTTTAATAATTAGTTTGATCATTCAACACCTAAATTAATTCCTGCATCAATTCATTAATTTTTTTCATAATTATTGTGAACTAAATATATATTTACTTTTACCAAATATTAATTAACTGTAAACTGCTTTTAAATTATGTTAATGAACTTAATTAAAACATTAGTTTTTGAAAAAATATATCAGTATATTATCTTATTAATAGATTTTATATAAGCCTATTAATATTGAGTAATTGATATCATAAGTATTGGTCAAATTACAAATACAATTAATTTTAACAGGTGACAAAAACTAAATTTATTATAATTGTTGCTCTGTAATTCATTTTAAATTACATATCTATCTTAAGATAAATTAGTTTCTAAAAGATCTGCAAGTGTTCATCATATAAATTATATTAATTATGTAATAAATGAATCCAACATTTGTCCTGCCATGAAAGTTTGCGTGTCAAATAAATGCTTCAACTTCAGCTTAGTTTTTCTTTGACCTAAAAACTCATTGTCTCTTATGTCACAGAAATGTGTACATAATGGTGTACAATTTTTATATGGCCACACTTTAATTCATTTATAATCCAAGATCTACAATTTGTTAATAATTAGTAATACATTAAAGTCAATTCATTGCATTAACTTTGAATATGAATATTTGAAATTAACTGTTCATAATGTGAAATAATTACACACTATCCCACGTTCATTTACTTCGTATGCTTTCTATAATGTATAAATTTCATGTTCCATAATTAATGGTTGAATATTTAATAAATTATAGGTTTCCTAATGTAAATCAGTTTATTTTTTTTTCCTTTAAGCAAAGATTCCATTCTTATATAATTTTAAATAAATTTATAATTATATTTATAATGATTTATAATTATTTATAAAAAACATTTACAAATATTAATCAAAAAATTAGTCATGTAAGCAATAAAAGTGATATGTGCAATTATTAATGATAATAAACGCTGTATACTAGATAAGGACCTATAATAAAAAGGTCAAAACGTTATATTTTGATAAATCACTATGAATAAAGGAATTGAAAATTAAAAATTCCAATTTATTTGTCTGTGAAAAACGGTCATTATACCAATATTATATAAAAAACAATATGAAAACTCATTTATAATATTAATAGCAATATTAAACAAATCAAATACTAATTTTGTAAAATAGAAGCACTGTTTAAAATTGTATAATATGCACAAAATACTCAAAATTATATAACATAAAACAAAAAAAGCAATAAAATGAATCACATAAATTCACATTATTACTCATACATTTTTGAATAATAAAAATTCTATAAAATGTAACATATTACCGTCAACAAAAAAATTTAAATATGGAAATATCATAGCAATCGCTTGTTCGGGAAAAGAAATCCAAAAATAAAGACCCGTGAGGCGAAGGAAGCTTCTTTGAAAAGTGAAATCGAAAATAGAGCCGGCGAAGTCCCTTCGTGCAAAAAAATGTCAAGGGCGTGTCAGACGTACTGGCAAACGGGCAGGCCTCCGGCTGTACTTTCGCAGTCGTCTCGGCGTAAATATTTATACGCGATAACGCAAAATAATTGTTCGACGTTCGCGAGCCATCTCCGCGCGACATCGGTATTGATCCATTGTTTGCTACAAAAACTGTCGGACACTTTGTAACTTTCGCGGCGTGTTGGCGTTATTATCGATCTTTCTGGTACGCTTTTCGGGCCGAATTTTCGTTCGACTTTTTTCCACGTTAACTACTATCGTTGACTCGACGCGACGCACGGACTACGCGACTTTGCATCAGGATGTTTTAACAGGATGGGAGAAAACATTCGTGACACCGCGCGAGTGTGCGCGTTCGACTTTTATGACGTTTCCCGAATCGATGTTTCCTCCAAGAACAACAGAAATCGTATAGAAACAAGAACCGGCTTCTGCCTTACCGACTTTCAGGAGCGTAGCAATTTTATTTTGACATTTCATTTCACTTTTTTCTTTATTACAAATTTTATATAATTTTACGAATGATTTAACTAACGTTTCATGAATATTATTTAAAACGGACATATAACATTCATAACATATTACTAAGACGTTATTTAACATTATTTATATTAAATAATATTTTAAGAATATTATGTAACTGTCTAAATAATAATCATAGAATATCCCTGGGCATTCACCCAGTAAATAAGAAATTATTAAAAAAAAAATTGTTATTTTAAGTATTTAAAAGTATTTAAGGTCGAAAGCTACATTCAAATTTACCGCTGCCTCGATTAGCTTGAATGTCACAACTTCAGATGACGTAATATCAGCATAAAAAAATGACACTTTAAGCTTTTGGAAGTTTGTACCCCTGCTTTTAATGAAAATACAGCTTAAGTCCACAAACCCTATTTGGATCTGTTAGAATGAATAGGTTATAAATTAAAGAAAAACAAACATAAGTCATTAATTCGTTTGTGTTAATAATTACGAACTGGTAAATTGTATTCTTAAATATGGCTTGTTTAACGCGTCTCCGTAGCTTGCAAGAATGTCGGAGATTGCTGCTTCAAACGATGACAAAGAAGCCTGTTACGCGACTAATGTCGTCTGTCGCAAAGGATGGTCCGAAGGTAGAATATAAACCGCCAAATAGGACTTGGGTCAGTTATGGATTCAGTCGTGTTAGCGAAGAAGTTGACCGTCATGGTTTGCACCTAACGTTCTTCATGTCAGTAACATTGTGTGTAGTAGTAGGTGGTTATTTATTCATATATGCACCTGATATTCAATTACGAGATTGGGCTCAAAGAGAAGCTTACCTGCAACTTAGACGCAGAGAGGAATTAGGATTAGACCCCATAGATCCGAATTTGATTGATCCAGCTCGAATTGTTTTACCCACGGACGAGGAACTTGGTGACACAAGGATCATTATTTAAGATTTTAAATAAAGTAGCAAAGTTATTGTAAAAATACAAAAAAAGAATAATATTGTATATAAAGTTATGTGAATTTGTACCAATTCCAAATATAATCTAAAGCTGTGTAACTGTTCAATGGGTAGTTCTTTAATTAACCTTGATAAATTAAACTTTTTTTAATGTTTTTATAAACTTTAGGAATTATAAAGTGCATGGAGAAAGTTATGACAACTGAAGTTCGTTATTGATTTTGATTATAATTTTATTGTAATTGTTGATAGCTGAAAGAGAATTACAATAGTAACATTACAAAATCAATTTAAGTTCTGAAGAAATTTATACTTAATTTAAGGTGAAATGTCACTCGTTGACGAAGTTCAAATTGAAAAAAATTGCCGCCAAATAAATATTTGTAAATATTTTACAAAATAATAATTAATTTGAGATAAACGCAACATACGTCCAAAGTTAAACTTGTTTAGATTTTTTTAAATTGTTTTTTATGCATTGCAACTTTTCTCAAAAAGCTATCTTTTGGAAGTCGTTTTTGTAACCCAAAATATAACCTCTAAATTAGTTAGTAA
>JABFPN010001654.1:0-27338 GCA_022817305.1 Leptoteleia sp. ZL-2020 | reverse complement strand
GTTGCGGTGGAAATAGTTCTGATGACTGCAGTTTACATTTGTTACAACTGTATTTACAGTTATTACAACTAAATATGTCACAACTCTACAAATTTAGTTCTGATAACTTTGTATATTTCTCTCAGTGCAAAGAATGGAACTCATTACCCCGCGGTTACCAGTCGCGACTTTTACCACTACTCTATGCCTCCCCTCTCAGGAACCCAGTTCTTACTTGACAAATATCCGTGACTATAAAAAATTTAGGCCACGCCTAAAGATCAATATTGTTCCAAACATAATTAATCCTTCATTCTTACTGCTTTTATTATCACCATTATTTCGATTTATAACATTAAAATAAGGTATAAAAAGGAAGTACACTCGCCCGTGTATCGTGACACACGACACGTATTTATAAACCACGAGGTAACGAAAAAAGAAACCAAGGAAACGTCCGATGAAATTATAAATTAAAATTATCAACGTTGATAATTGAATTAATTATAACATTCGATGTTTATTTACATCGGAACAGAATGTAATTACGAGCATGAAACAATTAGAAGCGCAAAACATTCCTTATTTCTACGTATCCTCTTTTTATATTTGACTAAGCTTTTATTAAATTTCCAATAAACGAAATACTCTATTTTTTTTTTTCTTTTTTTTCCAACGGCAAAAGTAATTTCTTTCGCGATTTTTCGGTCCGTGGATATCGGGGGAAGAAAATATGAGAAAGTCAAATAAAATTTTTATTAAAAACTAGAATCACACAACGCCATCAAGTTAATGACGCGATGGTTGCCGTCGAACCGGCGACAGGGGCAACTTGTACGCGCAGTATTAAACGCGCGCGCGTTGCATATTACTGCAATATTTCTCGCGAATAAATGAAATTCCATCGGCAAATAAACCTTATTAATCAAAACACATACGAATTTACCCGGGGCCGAGGTGAACCTTTCAAAATCCGTGCCGACCTACATTTATGTTCTCATGCAAATCGTATCATTCGGATAATCATGACGTATCATCGCTTTTATAATCAAATGAAAAACCGAATATTGGTGAGCTAGCATCGCGGAAAAGCGATGTAAAATTTCACAACGTAAATAGATTTGAGGAAGAAGAAGGAGAGGACGAAAGTGGGGGGGGGGGGAAGTCGAGTGGACGGAAAAATGGAACTTGTCCACGTTGACCTCGCGATATAAAGCTCAAGTGGAATTGTTGGAATTTATTTTTCGTCGAACGATAATTGGGAAACTGAATTTTACCGGACGTATAAACAAATATCTTACTTCTCTGTGTAGGTTGAGTGGTCACTCTCAGAATCACTATCCGATGGTATATTAGGTACTTCTGTAGCCTCCAGAGCAGCAGTTGCGGCGGACAGTCTGCCCAACATGGCCGTATATGCGCCCAAAACCCAACTATTCAGGACGGGACTTACTGCTTCTTCCTGCGGTCATCAATGATAATATACATTTTAATGCACCGCAAAATTATTATCCCCTATCGTGGCGCGGGACATTTCAAGCAATTCAATAACCTTTCTCGCAAGCTGTATGGGTTAAAATAAAAGTTGAGTGCATTGAGAGAAATTGAGATGAAAATTTGTCGGTTTTAAACAGAAGTTGAGGTGTTAAAACTTAAAATTAACATTGCAAAGGGTAAAATTTTGAACTGTTTTGAAAAAAAAAGTTACTTAAGATGGACATTAATGAAATAAATTAATTAGAATGGCAAATTAAATTTTTTATGATTAAATATAATTAGATTAAATTTAAGATTAGATTTGTTATTTTAGTAGATTTGTCTTGATTACACTGAGGAAATCATTTTTGAAAGAATTGTAATAATTTTTTGGATTTTGATGGCATAATGCATAGATCTACAAAAGTATAATCAACAATTATACGAAAATCATTGATAAAGGATGTAAATATTATGATTTTTCACTTTACTTTTATACATCTGTGAATACCATTTATGATTGTACTTTTTGCAACACTGCCCATCATGCGCTCAAATTACAACGAAAAATTTCAACTCGTTCAAATTTTTTCCCTCAGTGTACCATTCGCCGAGAGAAACAGATGTATTTATCGCAGATACAGTGATTAAAAGTGCGTATTATATTGAAGCAGCTTTCAATTGATTTTTATAGTATTAAAAAATAGACATTAAAGCATCATATATATGGTCCCAGTAGTTATGAACTCTAACTGTTTTATCGTCAATTTTCATTATTGCAGATATAATGACTGACAACAACAAAAATCTTTGCAATTTTAAAAAGATGAAAAATAAAATAGAGAAAAGTGTGACAAATTTTTACATTTTTGTTTCCATCGCGAATATTAGAAAAAAGTTGAAAGCAAAATTTATAGAATGACATGTAAATTTCTATAAAAGTTCAAAAAACAAGATAATTAAATTGTTCGAATAGTGGTTTTGTTAAATATTTATAACGCGAAATTGTTCATTCAATTGGGTTGAATTTTTAAAAATAATGTTACATTCTGCGCGTTGAACAATTATGACTTAACGTATGTTGATTATTTATCTAACATTCGGACGCTTATATCCGGAAAAAAACAATGCAAATAAAATGTATTCGCTTTCTGATAACGCGCGGTTATACTTGGTAGTAATTAAAAAATTATCATTTTAGACGATAAAAAGAAGAGAAAAAAAAAGAATACGAAAGCAATATCAAATAAAGATACTAATTTCGCGTGAAAGATGTAATTTTTTATCATCTAAAATTGCAAGTTTTTGTCTCTGCAATTATATTTATCGGTGCATCGTCTGAAGTTAATAATTAAAGCTCGTTTTAAATTACACCAATTTAAATTTAATATTAATTAAATTTAATAATTTAAATTATATTAATGCATTACTTTCTTATAACGTGATTAAATAATAATGCCTTATTCCTAATATAACTGCATCAATATATATATTTTTTTCTTATTTGTAAGGAAAAAAATGTGTTCCACGGCGACTATTATATAAAGCAATAATAATAAAATGCCAATTATCCCGATCGTGTTCCCGTCGCAATCTGTATCGTTAAATTCTTGACAATTTAAGTTCAGATATCTTATATTTTTAATTTAACAATCTCCTTCTCTCGACGGGTTTGATAACAAATTCAGTTCAATATTAATTGGCGACAAGAAGATCGCTTTTGAAAATGTTCTTTAATAAATATTAAACATTTATACTAACATTGTTAGTAAACTGGTGACACGGAAAAAAATGTATGGCGGATACTAGTCACATATATAAACTTTTACCTGACAACTGTTGTCAGCTTTCAAACAATAATTGTCAATAAACTGACATACTGAGAAAATAGTTACACTAAACATTACTATACCCTCTGACGTTGGAAGGATATTGTTTATGATGTTTATAGAATTACTATACCAACATAATAATGTTTTATATAGTATTGTAAAATTTTATATATGATTTTGTAGTTTCCAGGATTTATGGTAATTATTACCATATACTGAATATAAAGCTATATCATATATAAAACTATGTCATATATAACTATATCATATATAAAATTTGACTGTAATGATATGGTAAAATAGTAGAAGACTGTAGATAATATCTTTCCAACATCAGAAGGTGTGGTAATTTTAAATACAACTTTTTTCTCTGGGCACGTTTCGCTAACTTAAGATAATAATTTTTCAATTTTTGCTAGTATATGACCAGTTTGCTACCAACGTCAGTAATTTCTACACTCAGAAAAAAGTTGTATTTAAAATTACCACACCTTCTGGGGCTAGAAGGATATGCCTACAGTGTCTGCTAATTTACCATACCATTGCGGTAAAATTTTATGTATGATATAGTAAATTTTTATATTCACTATGGTAATAATTACCATAACTCCTCGCAACTTTGCAAGATCATATAAAATATTTTACTATACTATATATATAGTAATGCTATAAACATCATAAACTATATCCCTTCAACCTCAGAAGGTATACTAATTTTTATTACAACTTTTTTTTCTCAATATATTAATCATTTCTTTGCGTGTAAAAAATGAATATTCTTGCTGCAGGGAAATTCAGAATCAAATTTACCTTGTCTAATAAAAAACAGGACATTGGATCCGATGGTTTAATTCGTAAATAATTGTTGGCCGAGCGGTGCGAGCTGGTTGTACTCCTGGCGTCGCTTTCCTCACCCACGTCTTCGTTGTCATTATTCACAGTCGACACGGAGGTCTGCGTGCGGGAAAAATTTAATTGATTATTAATCTGTCAACATCCCCCGCCACAGTTGAAAGTTCAAAGCGACCCTCATCGCCCAAGATCTGTCATTTTTGATCGCGTCCCTCGATAACGCGCTAGCGGATTAATTTGCGCGCGGGGGGGGGGGGCAGGATGCACGGGCGGGGGCGGCGAGGAGGACTTCCCCCCCCCCCCGCCATCTCGGAGCGATTGGGTGGAGGGTGGCGGCGGATGTCACCGTGGGGCGGCGCCGAACACGCCCCCGTTTCCCGTTAAGCCGGCGGTGGTGCCGATGTTTGTGGGTGGAGCCGGCCAATAACCACGGCGCAGGGCCGCGGGACAGCGCCAGCTGACACCGCTCTGACGCCGCCCTCCCCCTGGCTTCCGGCTGGCAACCGGCGTTTAACCACTCGGCCAGCAAGTCCGCGAGCGCTCCCCGCTCCATCGGTGCGTCTCTCTCGGTCCTTCGGCCCGGGGGTGTTGGCCGTCCCCCTTCGACCGCGGCGAATTCCTCGGCAAACAGAGCGCGCCGACGCTCCCGTTCCCGCGTGTGCCCATCGAGCTCTCCGTCCCCGGCTAACGGGGGATCCCTAATATTGGCTCGCTGGCTCGCTGACTGTCCGACGTCTCGAATGACATTATTATGCCTTCAAGACGTTCCCCCGTCAAATGTCAGGCCGCGCGCGCTAGAGAACGCGGCCAGTGACGCGCGTACCACGGCACCGTTGGGGAGCCACCGGCCGACCACCGACCAGTAGTCCGGGCCCCGTTCGCCGCCCCGGACCTTGGCCGGACCTACGCCGCGACTTTTCGGCCGAGTCTCAGCCGCCACGTCGTATCGCCTCCAACGTTTCCGGCCCCCGGCTTGCGATGACTCCGTCGAGGTGTGCGTGCGTTTACTCGGATATGCTCAAGTTACGCTGAGCTCGCCCCGAGGACTCAGTGGACTGACCCGCCTAGTCGCGGATTTGTGCTCCGGGCCCCACGAATGTCATGCCGATCGCGCTTTGAGCCGAACAATGGGAACAGGTTGGTGTCCTTGGTGATGGAATGTGGGATTGGTAAAAAGTTTACTGGGATTGGTGTCGCGCTGGCGGATTGTCCGAATTTGCTTGACGCTTTGATGGGGGGTGTTCGAGAGGTCGGGTAATCTGGTACATTGAGAAAAATAGGATAGTAACGTTGGATTCTGTGTGGTTCTGTATAAAATAATGCTGGGAAATGTGATGAGAGGTAGTATAGTTGTGATAATTAGTAGTTGATGGAGTGACGTCGTTTAGTAGACTGGTAATGTTCTTAATGTTGGGGTATAGAGTCTTGGAATGATAGAAAGTATAGTAGAGTCTGTTATCTTATTTTTCTCAGTGTAAGGTGTGTGAATTGAAGTTTTTTATGTCGGTTTTTTAGAGTATAATAGTATTCTGAAGATAATGTGACAGAAAGTGTTGTTTTTAGTTTGTTTTGGACGCAGGTTGACCTTTGAGTAAATATTATTGTTTTTAATAGTAAAAGTGATAGCTTATGTTTAAAAGTGGTATTTTTTTTGAATTTCGAAGAAAAATTTTCTACTTTATCATATTTTAACAGATAATTTACAAAAGAGTGATATCTAGATGTCAAAAAACATAAACAAAACGAATTCAAAATTATCAATAACAATGTCCTTGCTTTTAAAAACAATAATATTTACTCAAATGTTGATATCTGCCCAAAAAAAAGTTAAAGGCAATATTATTCTCTATCATATTTTCCTCAGAGTAAAATGATTTACTAAAATTTTAAAAAGATTTACTGAAATCTTTTTTTTTAGAATTTTTTATATTACCATTTACTTCAGTTTACAATTAGTGGTCCCATATTCATAAACCAACTTTTTAAGTTTGGTACAAATTAGATTACAGTTTATTTTACATTTATATTCATTGGCTTTTACATTATAATTAACTTTATTTTTCTGTAAGATTGGTTTCGTTGGAATCAGTGAACTGATTGTTTTACTTAGTGGCACTTCTAATTGAGTTATTTATTTGTCTGACGACGTAACGTTACCACTGCTTGTTGGGAATGTCGCAGTAATTTGTTATACCACGGTTTATCACCTGAATTAAGTCTTCTTTTATCGAGATACGGACAAACATCTTTATTATCAGTATCGATACGATCTTTTTTAGATTATTTCAGAACATTTCAATATTTTGCAGTACTTTCTAATAATTTCCATCATTTTTCAAACTTTTCCTCGTAGTTAAGCTATTATTAGTAGTTGAGTTATTAAACTTTTAAAGAAGTACACATAAGTGTTCAGAGAGATTTGTTAGAAATATCTGAAACTTACTGAAAGATGCTGGAGAACGTCGGGAAAATGTCGAAAATTATCTGAAACGTTCTGAAAAATGCTGAATTCAGTTTTATCAATGAAATTGTTTATCCCTAAAAAGGAGTAAATAATATTGTCTAAGCGTCGGGCAGGCGTTGGCTCAGTCTTGGATCTGAAACACCAATAAGTTAAGGCACGATACAGATGCCGATTTTTGACAATTTGCCCTTTACTTGTACTGTTTCAGTATTTACAATTAACAACTAGCAATAGGTCGATGTTCAGGATTTAAACTTAAAGTTACAAATTACAATGTACATGTTTATATTCACAAGCAATATTAGTTGCTTATTTATATATGAATAAAAAAATAAAGTTATTTCTGGTATATTTTTAAGTTAACAACAGTTAACATATCAAAGAAGACAAATGTTTTACAAGTAATACCTAACTTTATATTGGTATAATATAATTGAAAAAAAATATAAAATTTATTGCTGGTTAATTGCTTTAAAAAACATTTAACGGAATATAAACAAGGCAGTGTTGCGTCGTTCGGTTGTGTGATATGATTTCTATTTTACTGATGTTATGACAAATCGATTTCAATTTTCCTTCTGATTGATATTTCAACTTGTATGCGTTGAAATAATCCTGTAACGCAATGTATCCTGAAAAAGCAACCCCTGTAACTATTTACAATAATGCACTGTATGTATTGCATAATTTTTTTTTTACTTCGTTTTTCAGAATAGTTTCCAAATGTGATACAATGACTTTGATAATTCAGTAATGTTAAAAAGTGGTTATAATTCTGGTAAAGACCTGAAAAGTGTCTCAATAATACTTCTGATAAGTCGGAATCAGGAGTACGAGTCAACCTATTGTCAGAAGGCAACGATATGTGTAACAGTTTTCGGGTTGTTTGGATAAAATAGTAGATTTTCAGTCAGAGACACAAGTTCAGTTATATTTATATTTATGTGTGTATACACATACGAACCGTATATTTTGGGGACGCACCCTCAATTTCGTCCACAAG
Organism: Leptoteleia sp. ZL-2020; assembly: GCA_022817305.1. Classification (NCBI taxonomy): domain Eukaryota; kingdom Metazoa; phylum Arthropoda; class Insecta; order Hymenoptera; family Scelionidae; genus Leptoteleia; species Leptoteleia sp. ZL-2020. Next base: position 19,732 of record JABFPN010001654.1, on the reverse strand, counting down.
TTATGCTCCTGAAAATGATATTAAGGTGTAAATTTTTTAATTTTTGTGGAAAATTTGAAACTGACCAATGGAATTATTTATACTTTATACATATTTGGTCATTATTGTCTTTATCTATCAGGTAAAGCAGAGTTGCGAAGGGTTAACATCGAGATACTGAAATTATTTTCTATTAAACTATGAATAAACTTTACTTTTTTAATGGTGAATTTGAATTTTTAACGTTAATTCCTTTTTTTTTTTAATCGAGAAAATAAGACCAATGAAAACGTAACTTATTTCTTTGAGTTTAACATAAAGCGCGGTAAAAGATAATCGCTTTAAGGTTGGAAGAATGAGACCGATTTGGTAGGTTAAGTTGAGACGAAAACAAGAACGGGGTTGCCTTGCTCAAAAGAGGGATGAAGCTTCAGCTAGCTTCATCCAGTAAGCTGGGCTGTGTTTTTCTTGCCGCGGATCATTAGAACGATTAAGATTCGCGCGAAGGGAGAGAACAGATTAATACAAAACTGCCGTTAACTTGGTTCGCCAAAGTTATTACTATTTTTACAAATGTTTAATTTGTTTATATCCAAAAATATCACCCTTTAAATATTTAAAGCCAACATAGAAATATGTGCAAGGATAAAATGGTTAAGAATACAATGCGAACGTTCTTTCGGTATAGGGATCGTATTCTAACCTCAAAAATTAACTTTAAAGTTAAAAATTAACCTTAAAATGAAACTTGTATGATGAACTTGACGTTATAAAGTAGTTTGGTACCAACATTAAGGTACCCTAGTAAAAATGAAAGAGGTATGTTTTTCCTTAATTCATATATGGCCATATATGTTCGGTATGTCGCAATAATTTGATTTCTATCTAAAGAAACTATTAAAGGGTAGAATATTATATGAATTATTGCCATATATTGACAATGTATATCCATATGTGACCATATATGGATTAAGAGAAAATATAAATGGTCATATATGGATTGCAAAAGAACATGTATGGCCATATATGGCCATATATGTTTGATTTTTACTAAAGTATATTGATAAACGGAGAGCCAATTGGAAACAATCGATATATAAATAAAGCTACAACAAAATATTTACATAAAATTGACAAAATTCCAACATTTGGAACGTATCAGAACGGATTCGTAGAATTTTTCACAGAAATTCTGAAATACTTTCCTACTTATGGTACTGAAAAATGAAACGTTTCCAAAATATAAATAAACCTTGTTTTTGTTTCGTATTTACATCCACACTTTTATGCCCTTTGGATGTAAATAAACAATATTATTGTTTTTATTTCATTAACTTGACCTTTCTAATGTTTACAAACATTGCTTTTTTATATGCTCAATTTCTAAAACGTTTCACTCTTCAGTTCCATTTCCTACTTTTACAATATTATATCATTATTTATTTAAAAGGAAATATTTATATGTTAAATTTGTCATAATTATTATATCAATTCTGAATAATGGCTGTATATCGTGTTTTATTGAATATACCAATAATATATGTTGCAGATAGATTACTCGATATACCCTGCTACGTCTGCGGAGATCGAAGTTCCGGTAAACATTATGGGATCTACAGCTGCGACGGTAACGTCACTCGCTAGTTTGTACCAAATATTTTATTTTTAGCATTTTAGTTAAATGATCGAAAATGAAGCAGAATAATTATTGTCGCGCGGGGAAAAACGTTGAATTAAAAGTTAGCCCTAGAAAATATGAAACATATATATGGTCCAATTTCATATAAGGAAATAAAAAAATTCATATATAGACACATATGTTTATCCTTAAGCCATATAAGATTCGACATATGGCAATAATTGATTTCCATATGAGGAAATTTAAGAAATAAATAAAATTATTGCCATATACCGACCTTATATGGACTATATATGGATTAAGGAAAAAGATATATGTCCATATATGAATTTTTTTTCCTTATATGAAATTGTTATGTATGGACCATACATGTTTCATTTTTACTAGGGATGGTATAGTAATTTTAAATATAAACTTTTTCACTGTGTGTAAATTTATTATTAATCTTTTATTAACAGGAACAATAATTAGTACGTTTATAAAATAGCAAACAGAAAATTGTATTTTCTGTACATAATTTTTTTTCCATCATTTTTAATTGAATTCTATTATTATTTTGTTATCGCTGAAATTAGCTAACGTTTACCATTTTTACCATTATTTATAGTAGAAATAATCACTTTTCCGATATATAATGAAATTATCATAAGAAATAGTACTTTATGGTACTTCTCGGTGTACTCTGGTCGTTAGTTAACACTATTGGCATGTAATGCTAATAACTTATGGCCTAATACTGGCTGCTAATAATATAATATAATATAAACATAATTGTCTTAAGATAAATCTGGCCCAACGATGGTATCCGGTTATTATCCACAATTGAAATTCCGGGGGAATAATTAAATCATTTAACGAATCTGTTGATTAATTTTAATACACATCTAAAGAGGTGTTGATTGGTATTGTAATTTAAAAATATTTAATAGACGAATTTGTTATAAAGTGCAAAATCAATGACGATTGTTTGACGACCGTCGGCCCGCGCGCGCTACCGAAACGTCGGATACAACCGTTTAATAAAATGGGAATGAAAAACGAAACGTTTTTATATTTGAACACAATCGAAAAGCAATGTTTGTAAATATCTAAAAGGTCAAATTAGTGTAACAAAAACAATAATATTGTTTGTTTACGTCCAAAGGACACAAAAATGGATGTACATACCAAACAAAAACAAGAGTTTGCTTATATTTTGTTGTTTGAAAACGTTCCATTTTGCAGTACCATTTTAATAAATCATTCGTTCGTTATTGATATGAAAATAGTAATTTAAAATTTTACATTATATTTCTATAATATAAATATATCTTTACATTTCTTTTTTCTCAGTTTACACAGGGAACATGAAAATTATAGTATGATTATAAATGAACTTTTCTTGCTATTACTCTATAAAAAATCATATACTTAACCACTGAGCTTACAGCTTGTTTCTTTAACTAAACTTCAAACGCAGTGCTAAAGAAAAATGCGCCAGTAATGGACTGATAAATAAAAAAAACCATTGGCTGGTAATACCACTGAGAAGTACCATGCTATTTCAGGGATACATTAGGCACTAAGTATTGGCTTCCAATTATTGGCCAATCATCGGCTAATTATTAGCCGCCAAAATCAGGTGAAAAAAATTTGGCAATTGAAGTAAATTGGTATTTATTGGAGCAAAAAATGACTTCTAACTAATAACCCAAGTAAAAATGAAATATATATGGTCTATATGTTTTAACAATTTCATATAAGGAAATGAAAAGTTTATATATGGACATGCATGTTTTTCCTTAATCCATACATGACCATATATGGTCGATATATGGCAATAATTGATGTCCATATGAGGAAATTATTAACTGCACATATGGCTAGAATGTTATATCCATTTTTGCCATGTATCGACTATATATGATCATATATAGATCAAGGAAAAAGATATATGTCCATATATGATTTTTTTATTTCCTTATGTGAAATTGTTAAAACATATACGGACCATATATTCATTTTTATTAGAGAAATTAAAATATTTCATTTATAACAAATACTTTGTTAATTATTATATATTATTATATAACAAAAAGGGACAGTTAAACTCGACAATTTTATTGTAAAATACTTGGATATTTGCATAAAGCATTAAAGTGTTAAATGTTATACAACATTTACATGTAATACCAAAAAAAGGTTGTATGGAAGTTAACAATTGAAGCAAAATTTGTAAACATTTCATTTAATGGAAAATTCTCATAAATTGCTTTTTCAAACTGTCCGTTACAAGTTAATTCCGTTAATAATTAGTAAACAGTGGCAAACGAGCGAGCCAGCATTGACCGAACTTGGCAAAAAGTTGGACAATAACTGGCCAAGTAGTTTGCGAATATTGATCAGTAGTTTGGAAGACTGTACTGGGCCTATCTTATTATCCATTGATAGCCTATTAAAGTGTCAGCAATGGTTACCATTACACGATTATTATTGTTTGCATTGTAACTCTCATCGGTCCAGTAATGGCCTGTTGCATAATCCTATATGCGATTATGCGCATATACAAACTTAATTTCCATATATACGTCATCCCCCATTAGAAATCCCTTATTTTTCGCACGACAAACAAGAGAATTATTTACATTCGTTACAATTATTCAAGATTTTCTAGAAACAAAAATTGTTCTTCAATTAAGAAAATTTCTCTTATCATTCTTATCCAGAATTATTATATTTTTCAGAGTCAATATTTTTTGAATTTTGTATATTAATTTAAATTGTATCCTAGTAAAAATAAAAAATATATATGGTCCATATATGGTGCATATATTTCATATAAGGAAATAAAAATTTCTTGTATGGACATATAGGTTTTTCCTTAATACATATATGGTTATATATGGTCGATATATGGGGAAATTTAAAATAATATTCTAGCCGTATATGCTTTTAATAATTCCCTTATTTGGAATTAAGGAAAACCATGTATGTCCATATATGAATTTGGTATATCCTTATATGAAATCGTTCAAACACATATGGACCATATATGTTTCATTTTTATCAGGGTAACTAAATGTTGAACCATATAAAATTAAATTAAAATTATTTCTTCTGTAATATAGTACATTTTTAATCATCATGAATAACCTGTTTTTATTGCTTTTATTAGATTTGTTAGTTTCAATTTTTTTAGTCATCGCATTGGGGGAAAAAAATAGAGCCACCGAATCAGTTGCAATGGCAAAGTTAGATTTACTTTGACAAGAGATAGTGCAAATATAAACACACGAAACAAACGTACACCGTAGCAGCGTTCGCGGTCTTTCTTTGTTTACAGCGTTTGCTTATATTTTCACTATCTTCGTCAAAATAGATCGGGCTTCACTTAAAAGGTCGATTGAACCTTTTGCTTCCACCCCAATGTACACCAAAAAACAAGTCGTGTAAATTTCCACACGTTTCGCAACCCGCGCACAAAATAAAAGTCACGCAAACGTAGGTGTGACATTATTTTGTTAAATAAGTCGCACACTTTTACGATCATTTTGAAATTTTATTGGTTGGAAATTCTAGGAGAGCTTTGACATACATCATTGTCTGGGAAATATTAATTTAATGTGCGCTATATTGATATATTATATTGTTTTTATATGATCTATATAAAATATCTATATGAAATTATAAATAGTATACAAAAGTAAAGATCTATATGAAATAAAAAGAATAATAAAAAAAAATCATATATATGATTTATATGAAAAAATATATTGATTGTAAAATACAAATATTGGCACATATTAATGCAGTTGCATAAAGAAAAAAAAAGAGTATTTAAATAAAAAAATCTGGAAGTGATCTACAGAACGTCTGGAAACATGGAATACTTATTGGATCGTCCAGATTTCCGATAGGTGGCGCTGATGACGGGTTGCCCGCAAGGAGCAGTGTCTCGCGGAATGTATATGGGAGTGCGTTTTAATAGAGTGGGGTAGGCGGGTTCAGATCTTATCCAGCCGATTTCCCAGCTGCCACTCGGCTGTCACAAATCCACGCGGGGTATTGCCAAAGCAATTTTAAGACTACAGTTCGTCTAGGTATACTCCGGGTAGACGCTCCCCTGACCCACCCCCATTTCCAGACGTTTTCCAGATCACTTCCGGATAATCACCCAGACGTTTTCTCCTCAAATTCCTTCCCTCACATTCCTACAACGAATGAGATTTCGTTTATTCTAATTTTGAGAGTGTCCCTAATAGCAAGAAATATTCCGGAATATTTCAAAAATATTTGACAAAAATATTCCTATGTCCGACTTCCGAAATATTTATGGTATATTTTTGGAATATTAAAAAGACATGAATCATCCAAGAATATACCAGAAATATTCCTGAAGCCAGACATTAGAATATTCCCTTGGTATATTCAGAATATTTTCAGAATGTGCCAGAAATATTCTTTGCTATTAGGGATTATTTGAATATAATATAATATTGGAAATTGTAATACTTTGTGCTTGACTATGGACTTCATTTGTGAAATTGAGCTTGGTTAAATATTGCAGGTTGTTCTGGATTTTTCAAGCGCAGTATACATAGTAATCGTGAGTACACCTGCAAAGCCCAAGGACCGATGAAGGGACGTTGTCCCATCGACAAGACTCATAGAAATCAGTGTCGCGCTTGTCGCTTGAACAAATGTTTTCAAGTTTCAATGAATAAAGACGGTAAGTATTGATATATAACACTGAAAGAATATACATGATTATTGTAACATATTTGTTCTTAGCAAATGTTTGTAATTTGAATGTATTAAAACACACTGAGAGAAGAAATTTGAAAAAATGAAATTTTTCATTGTAATTTGAAAAGTAGAATCAAAAATTGTATTTTAAAAGAATGTATTTATATATTTGTAAAAATGAAATGAAAAATAACAAGATTTACATCTTTTGTGAATAAATTTTATAATTTTTAATTGTACTTTTGTAGATTTGTCCGGGATGATCTCAAATTACAAAAGAAAAGATTTTCTCTCAGTGCAGTGATTCTAAAAAATACTATCACTGATAGGACAACTTTATTTACTCTCATCGAGTCAAGTTTCATTAATATTTTAAGTAGTATAAGTATGTATTATGGTAGGCACTGTTATAGAATATAAGGAAAATTGGTATTATTGAAATTAATGTAATTCTTCTTACGAAAGAAGAATTAGAAGGTGTCAATTGAAAATTTAATATAACTTATTTGATTATTTTATCGATTATTTTTATACGTGAAAGTAGACGTTGAGCGTCGGACGCAGCTTGAAAGAAGTAAGGATCACGAATATTGGCTAAATTTTCGTTATTTTATATTAATTCTGAATTGAATTTTATATTTTCATTAACTTTGAGAATCCGCGTATTTTCATCCTCCGTATTATTTACAAAGTAAAAATTTATTTTGTTGTTTTTTGAATAATACATAGTAGAAATGAAACATATATTGTTGGAATTGACAATTACGACCATATTGAATTTATAATTAATAATTTCAGATTATTTTGTGTGCTATAAAGGTAAAAAAATTCGGTTTTTATGAAATAAACTACATTACTGCTAGCATGAAAAAAAGTTGATTTACGAGAGATTAAGTTGTCAAAGTTATCTCGTTAAATTCAAATTATGAAAGATCAATTGGCATTGCATACATTAAAAAGTTCATTCCAACTGGTACGACTGTATAATTTAATTAAATTGTTTTTAATTATAACAAGTATTACGGTAATCTCATTGCTCTTTAATGCAATAAATCTGATATTCCTTATCTATTTATTGATAATGTTTATTATTGTAGAAAATTAATCTGAAATAGTAATACAGAATAAGATTTTAGATACTATAACGGTACTCCTATTAAATTTGTCAGCATTATTTATTTTATTAAGTTTTAAATTTTAATTTTTTGAAATTAAAATAAATTTATCGGGTTATATTTCGAATAGTGATCGATGTAAAAGAGATCTGCTTTATAATGGTCAGACTGATTTACATTAGTTATCTGTTCTTCCCCAACTGGTCTTCCGTCAACATCATTTCCAAAACACACAAGTCCAAATCCTTTTCCTTGTTATGAATTCGCAGGTTGTCGTATTTCGTTAACAGTCCATCAAAGACTTATATTGTTTCCAATAATTTAAAAATTAAAGAAATCATCAATTACCGTTTATATATATGTATGTTTTCTTTAGATAATTTTTATTGTCTATTTAACATAAAAATTTAATATTTTATAATTATATTTTATAATTATGATTGTTTAATTTGATTTCATGACGTACATCCATTAAGAATTATTAACTTGAAAAGAATTTGCACAGTTTTGTAAAGGAAAAAGATATTAATATTTGTATTATTTATATATAAAGTTTTTTCACGATATTTTACTCACTGTTCGTGTATTATTAAGAAATGTAACTGTAATTTTTTAAGTGACTGACTTCATCTTTTTACGGCCATTTTCTCCAGTCCTTGCGGAAGAAAACCCTGAAAAAAAAACTGATAAATGCTGAAAAGTACCAATTTTAGTAGTTTTTCAGCATTTTTCATCATTCTTTTCCACAAAGGTCGTGTTTTATTTTAACAAGATATATCATTTTAACGTTACATTCAGATGTAATTAGTTTTAAAATAATTTTTCATTTTCCAACACAGTTAATTTAAAGGTAATTTACACAATAATCGTTTCAGGTTGGTAGCCCTTCGCTCCCAGTTAGTGCTACCAACTTAAAACCACTTTTTCCTCGATAAATAATATACTGTCAATATTTTCTTATTTTTTTCTCTTTCATTGCAACGAACAAGTCAAATTTTACTACATTTTCACGCTAGGTAAAATGTCGTCGCAATTGAAATGAAATGAAAACGCGAAGCAAAAATTTCAGGCGCTTACGTGAAAGGCCCACGTTGAAAGTCAAAATTGAAAAAGAAGAAGATGAAAAAAAAAAATAAGCGCGTTGAGATGCGCCTTTTGGCGGCATAATAAAGTAGTTTACGTCCTGGTGTGGAAACTCCTTAATATTACGAAGCTCAGCCACTAATTGAATCTCTCTTACTTGCGTCTGAAGCCCCCGCGGCTGCTGGGAACTAAAGCACCCGTCTCGCATTAAACACCCCTAACGCCCTGGCACCCTCATTTCTTCAACAAGCGGTCGTTTGCTCATGTCCCGCCCCGAATCACCCCACTCCCAACATCCTACGGTTGCCCTTCGCCGCACCATCAACTCTCATCGCTCGTTTCCCCCTTTTGCTTGTTTCACGCGATCACTTTGGCGCTTCCATAATTTTGTCCCATTCTTAATAATAATTCAATTCACCTGTAATTAAACGGCCGTGTAAAACACTGATTATCAATTGCGCGTTTTATCTCTTTAGCCTTTCCAACTTCGCCACGGTATATATAATTCCCGTTGGAAGTGTTGCTTTGTTCTAAATATTGATTGCGGATGAACGTAAGATGGATTTATTGACAAGTATTTACTAATGAGCATTGTGATACTGAAAAGTGAAACGTTCTTCAAAAATCAAAATATAAACAAACTTTGATTTTGTTTGGTATTTACATCCATTTTTATGACCTTTGGATGTAAACAAACAATATTATTGCTTTTGTTCCTTTAATTTGCCTCGACTAATATATCCCAATCAAATTGAAACTCGTCCACTAAATATGTAGAATCTAACTTAAATATTTTTACTCCCTACTTAGATAGGAAACCCTGCGGAACGAACTATGTACAATGAAATTATCTCGTCTTAGAATGAAGCAATGTTTAATTAAAATATTTGTAAGCATTAAGCGTGGATGTATATTCTGGTACAAATATAAATTATGCATTTGCATATTCATCCGACAGACTTATAATTAATACAAATTTGTGGAATTACAATGTTCTTCTCAAATAACACGCAATCAAAAATTTACTACCATCCAAAGTGTAAAAAGTTGCGGGGTAAGCCTGATCATGCATAACCATCAACGGCAAAGCCAAATATTCATGGATCAAAGCTCGCGCTAAGTATTTTGCGGGACCAGCTGGGTGTGGTATATTACGAGCTGTTAAGATAGAATAAAATTATCATGGACGAACACTATTGATTACAATCTATGCGTTTAAGATGAGAATTAAAGAAAGAACGATTGGAATATAAGCAGAGGCATTATAAAGTGATGTTGCAGCATGACAATGCTCCACCACATGATGCAGTACAGGTAAAAAACTGGTTGGAAATAGTCAAATGAGATACCCTACATCATTCGTCGTATTCTCCAGACATCGTTCCTTCGAATTATCACTTACTTCGACCAATGACTCGTAACCTGTCTTAACGACACTTCCGTTCTTACCAGGAATGCAAATGATGGCTTCATTAGTGGATTGCATCTGACCTAACGCTGCCAAAAAGATATAAAAAAATAGTGGACAACGATAGACGATACTTTGAGCTATCAATCTGTTACCATTTCTGCACAATAAAGCAATTTTTTTTTTGCAAAAATCCTTCAAATGACAATTCATTTAAATTTTACTTATCCAAGACTTGGAATATTATCAAGACTCACATTTTGCAAGTAAATTCCTCACGGTCCACGAATACCTGTCTTCGATTAGAATGTCGCAAACAATGTGATCTTTAAATAATTAAGTGCAATAATCAAACGATCATTATTATTCAACGTTTGTTAATACGAATTGATAGGCCAGGAGAGCCGAGCGTGAAATGAAAGACAGGGAACATAAACCTTGAGCTTCGAGTTTTTTTGCAGTTTGCTGGAATATCCTTACCTCTCTAAGGAGATGAATGGCATGGGGTTGCGTGGGAGAAGGCGGCTGGTAACGCAACGAAGCAAAGCATGCCCTACACGCGATGGGCAGCATCAACCTATCCGGCCACATAAACTGTAAACAGAACCGCAGAAGGGAGCCCGGGCTTTACTATTGTATTGTGACCCTTTCTTCGCTTAAAGAAGAGACACGCGAGTTTACACGACATGTTGCGATGTGATGTGATGCGTAAACATGAAATGGTCAAGCGGACCGTTGAGCTAAGCTGTTGATCGTCACTTACCCACGTTAAAATTCAGCGAATCGTAATAATACCGCTCTGTATGAAAATCGAACGAGCCGGTTTACTTAAAGCCATTGAAAATGTTGATTTTTCGACTATACACTTGCTTATTATTATCAAGAAGCGAGGGCAAGGTATGTCTTCTTGATGTAAAAGAGGTTGAAAACTTATCTTAAGTTAGTAAACAGTGTCAGCATTTTGATATATATTGTCAGCTTTCTAAGAATAATTGTCAATAAATTGATATATTTTGCTAACTTTGAATACCCATGATCGGTTATATATGACCGTCACTAAGTATGAAGAGTCAAAGAAGATCGACGAAGGTTTTTGCAACACTGATGAGGAAAATTCACTGGAAGGATCATGTTGTCCAGATATTAGGAATCTTTTAACATACTAAGGAGTTGATATTTGAAGAGAGACAAGATGAAAGCCACGACCTGTTTTTGGACCTCTTAACAGCCTAGATTTTAAATCCTTTGGACTTCTATGAATGGAGGATGATGACTGAAAGGATCACTGGCAAGTCCAGATGTGGTCCATTCAATCCTTTCATCTTTCCAATAAAAAGAATGTTTGGAAAAACATGCCTAACTTTTTTCGGAGTGGCCAAAGCCACCCCACGATAAACTTTCCAAAAATTTAACTAAACATACTACTTACAACTTTAACCTCGAAATTCCGCAAAGAAAAAATCAGAATTTCACCTTTACCAACACCAACGCTCACCCGTCCACGTTTACAATTGTCCCTACGATCATTTTCCGCAAAACCCATCCCAATTTTTACATTTCCTAAAAAACTGTTCTCCACGGCAATGGCGGGCAAAAATATAATGCCCAATTGAAATGTTTTACACGCGGATCCCCGCCCTCGCAATTGTCACTTCAATATCGGCGGGGAATATAAAAAAGAAAAAGAAATAAAAAAAGAAAATTTCCCGCGCAAATAAACAAATAGTTTAAATCCGAACTGTTAAGTTATTCGGGGCGCCCGGAGATTTAAGCGAACGCGTGTACGTAAAAATACGTATGTCACCAGAGCAGATCCCACTTAATCGGGAGAAGGACGGAGGCGTACACAATTTGCAAATACGGTTGCGACCTCGCGAAGGCAGGGCAGCGCGTAATACATTACGTGGCGCACGTGTGGAATACAATGTGAATTCCCACACGCCGCGGCGAGAGCTCGATTTCCGTCGCTGCCCAACCTTTGGATAGGCCGTAGGCAACCCGGATGAAATGGGATTGGAAATGGGGTGCTTGTATGGCAGCCAGCGGATGACGGGGGCTCACACTCTGTATCCTCCTAAACGGTAAACCGATCTGTGAACATTTCAGCAGTCAGCGATCTCCAAGACTAATCCCCGAAATAGTAGGGGTGATACAGTGATGTTTGCGTGGCCCGCCGGCCCTTTGCCTTGAAAATGCTACACTCCCGACAATTGATACGTGCACAAGTGCGCGACGAGCCGGGCGACGGTGCGAGCGGCGTATATCGATATATCCGACAGATAAATACATTTCGCGCAGAGTGCTTTCGGTGCACCTTACGTTTGGATAAGTGCGAGTGTGTAGGCGCACGCGTTGTGTGCGTATATATGTGTATGCATGTGTGTATGTATATGTATATATGTGTATGCGTAGATGCGCGTGTATAGAAGCGTGCGGGCATCGAGTTGCTCGCACCCTACATGTGTACCAATCGCAGATAGGTCAGAATGCTATTCATATGGTATTCGGCGCGATGCGGACCGGAGGGAGGGAAGGCGATGATCCGCCACCGTGGAAATTAGTGCACATGTAACGACGGGCTTGTTGATCGAGCGTGTACTCCCGTAAGAGATGTAGTAACCCAAGACATATTTCACCGGTAACATTTCACGCGCTCTTTCAAGGTGAAATGTCACTGGACGGTCAACTCAGAATTGACGTAACCTCTTTAATAATACACATCTGTAAATATATTGTGAAATAAAAGTTAATTTAAGAAAAATGCAACGTAAGTCAAAAGTTAAATCAATGTAGAATTTTTGTGATTAGTTCTTATGTATTGCAAGTTTAGTATAAATGAAACATATAATATTATATGTAATATTTAGTTTAACTTGTTTATCCCTATTAAAAATGACATATAATACATATTAAAACATCCAAATGCGGAGACAATAACCGCCCAAAAACATATCCCCAAATACGTTTTTGGACGGTAATTGTCTCCGAAATTTGATGTTTCAATATGTATTAATATGTCATTTTTAATAGGGATCATTTTAATTTTTGTTTTTAATTAGAAAATTAGTTGTTTTCTTTAATTAGTTTATTTACAGATGAAATATATTTTTACATGGATGTTAATTCAATCATACTTTACTAAATTTATGTTAAGAAAAGAAAAAAACAATTTTTTGTGTATTTTTATTCATATGAATACTCGGGGCAAATAAGTCATATTTAAAATTAAGAGTTTTTTTTTATAATACACAGAAGAGTAGATGAGATATTTGGCCAAAGGGGAAATAATAATTTGGTACTCGGTTTCACAGTGAATAAAAACAAGATATGATATTAACGTAGGGGAAACTGGGCAAAATAAAACCCCTTAAATGTTGGACTAATGTAATTGTGTTTTGATGACCAGCTGGATTTCTAAAATGATTTCCAAACAAACTTCGGCATTCTTTTAAATCTTTTAATTAATATTGTGTTTCTTCATTAATCGAACAAAAATATTTATAACATTTTTTATTTCCTTATATGGAAATGTAACACATATGGACCATACATGTTTCATTTTTACTAGGGGAATAACCGATAGGAGAGTTTTATGTAAATAATAACGACAATAATAAAAAATTGTTGATTGATACAACCGCCCTAATAGCAAGATATCCGACTCCAGAAATATTTATGGTACACTTCTAGAATATTAAAAAAAAAACATAAATCACCCAGGAATACACCAGAAATATTTCTGAAGCCAGACATTAAAATATCCCCTGGAATATTCAGAAAATTTTCAGAATACACCAAAAGTATTCCTTGCTATTATGATGGTAAATTTATTTATGTACTCTTTACGCTTAATAAGACGAAGTTTTGAAAATTAATGTTTAGCAGTGCAACACGAACGAGGGCCGCGGAAAGCTAAACAGCATCCGCCTTTAACGGAAAAGCATCAGCAGCAAGCTTCACCTATGGTATCGCAATTGCCGCATTCCGGCGCCACCGTTCACCTCAACGGATCGAGAATAGATTTGAACGCCGCGCACATATTAAACCATCACCGGTAAACATTGTTTTTCTTCGCGCTCGAGAGAGTTTTCAATTCCCTGTTAAAAAAATCTAGCTGGTAGGGATCCTACATAGGAATTTGGCACCAGAAATCAGATACCTTTCTAGGTAGGTTCGTAGATAGTTATAGGATCTTGTCTAGTTTTCTAGCTGGGATCCTAGGTCAAAAACTAGTTGATCTCTGATCCTAAATTCTGACTTAGGACTCCAGCTAGGATACTGGGCTAGATCCTAATTAGTTACCTAGGAAACTTGGCAAAATCCTACAACTACCTAGGATTCCATTTAGGAAACTAGGCAAGATCTTACAGCTTCCTAGGAACCTACCTAGGAAACTAGGCAAAATCCTATGACTACCTAGGATCCCACCTAGGAAACTAGACAAGATCCTATAACTACGTATGGACCTACTTAAGAAACTAGCTGATTTCCGGTTTCTTAGCTGGGGTCTTAGATCGAAAACTAGTTTATCTCCGATCCTAAATTCCGACCTAGGACCCCAGCTAGGAAACCAGGTAAAATCCTATAACTACCTAGGAACCTTCCTAGGAAACTATCCTAGTTTCTTTAGATCCCAGCTAAATTTTTTTAACAAGGTTATTCCGCTTTACTCGAAGCTTCAAAGCGATCGCGGCAAATTGACACGTTAATTTAACGATAAACGCTTCGCAGGAGGCTGAGGTGCGAACAAAGGTCGACGCCCTACACCAGACCAGTATCTTTAATTCAAAAACCATCGGAGGGTAGCCAATCCCCGTCATCGCTGACCCTGGCACATCCTCAAACAACAACGACAGTTTATCATTCAGCCTCCGTGACCGTGGCCCCGCAGCCCCTAATGCAGATAATTATGTCCGCCGAGAAATGCCAGGTGAGAGCCCCGGGTCCTTTCCCCTTGCGCGTATAATTATGGTATTTCTTTTTTCAATTCGTACACGATTTCAGTTATGACGTCGCGCGATAAATCATCCCGGAAATTATGAGAATGTTGTTACTCGGCTATTTCGATTAAAAATTGATATAATTATTTGAGATCGTGACTTGAAACTTGTTTGAATAATTCGATTTAATTGAACCTTTTGTAGTAGTGTTTGTTAATGTGGTATAATAAATGAATGCAAATGGAGTATTATTAAAATGTTTGTTAACATTCATTCAAGAGTATTTTAAGATTAATTTAACGTAATAATAATAATGATTTATTTTTTGCGCGCAATTGTTACAAAAAGTATCGTAAAAAAAAGTATCCTTCAATTCGGGAGGAACGTTTTTACTGCCTTAGGTGAATTGATTGCATAATGTACTATTATTTTTATATTGAAGTAACATCGAGTCAACATAATTATAATATTTATTTGTTTATTTTTTGGTTCCTTATAAAAACCTGATGAAAAAGTATACGAAGAAAAAAGAAATATCATGAATTACTATTTTTTATATCGATTTAAGAATATATTGGAATTTTAATTTTAAAAATTGTTTTTGTGATTATCATTCTTATCACTTAGATTATACTAATAATATTAACTTCAATTTCACGTTGAGCTGATCTTTTTAATAATAAAAAAAAAGGATATAATAATATTATTGTTTTCAAAAATACTTACAGTATATATCTGAAATATTCAAAGAATATAAATTCCTCTGGAGTATCCTACAAATATATCTGGAGACGGACTTTTAAATATTTCTTTGGTATATTCTTAAAATGTATCAAAAGTATTAATTGCTGTTGCAAAACACGACGCGGAAAGGTCTTCTAAGAGAATCTTCTAAAAGCGATTTCGACAGCAAACTGACAAAAATTAATAACTCGAACATATAATAGCTTATTAATTAATTCCCCCTACCATCATTTGATTGGTATGGTGAAAGCAAAGCATTGTCTTCATTGATAACAAAACAACTGTGTCCTTTGTTTTGGTTCCCTAATTGTTAAGTCAAAAATGTAATCAAAACATTTCTTTTTTTTTCAAAAATAAAATTTTCTCAATATATTTAAATTTACGAATTTTTTCTCATAACTTTTCTCTCTGTATCGTGCGAATCAATATCGTGCACTCATTTAATGTTTTAATACAATTTGTTAAAGGAAATCGGTTGGAACGCTCGGATACAACCAGATGTGGAGGGTTCGACCGAACGATCAGAAACTGAAACAAGTCGCAGCCCCACAGAGAATTTATCAGATATTAATCCAACTTGGGAAATTTTACAAGCAAGTATACAAAGATAAAAGTGTACAGTTAATATACATCCCTAATAGCAGGCTGAAGATATTTGAGATATCCACAAGACATCTTAAGATAGTGGAAATGTCCGCTTCTGGGGATGTCCCGGAAATATTACCAGTATATCTCACGTCCTGGCGATATCCCAGGGATCAGTTTGATCATCATCGTATGCTAATATGGATATAGAAATGAGACTTTTGTTGTACCATGACAATTTCTCAAAGAATTTGTCAAATAGTTTTGAATTAGTTTTAAAGAAAATTATTTACTAAAATTGATTACTTGACTCGCACGACTGAGTCGAACTAAACTCAGTGCAGTACACTGTACTATCCAATGCTCTTTGAAAGGCAACCTGTTTTACCATCGCGCGATAATCCCATAAATACAATCAGAACTTCCTATTGAATTATCTCACAATTGTTAATACAGTTCATAGCGATTTTTAAAAAAGAACTTTTGATATGAACAGTTAAATTTTATATTTATTTAATAGTAAAAGAATTTTTTGTATAAATATTTCATTACAATTTCTTTGATTGTTCGAATGATTTTAAGTACCATGACGATAATGAAATTTTGTTCCAATTTGTATACTCATATTAATCATAAATTTAATTTAGTTGGATACAAAATATGTTTCAGGAAATGACGGCTAAAATATTATTTATGGTAGTACAATGGGTTCGATATTTAGCACCGTTTCAAGCCCTGCCAGAATCTGATCGACAACTATTACTGGAGGAAACTTGGACACAACTGTTTCTGTTACATTTAGCACAATGGTCAATCTCATGGGATATTACGGGATTTTTAGCGGACGAGCAAGTTTACAGAAGGTTACCGGATAACGCATCTCGATCGGAATTAGAAATAATACGTGTAAAGTATCAATTCCTTCTCTATTACATCTATTACAAAACAATCTGTTAAGAAAATTATGAAATATGTTACTAGCTCCGGAAACATATTTCATGGCTAAATGTAATTTTCATAATTTTTTCAAAGGGTCAAAAAAACAAGTCTAAACAACATATATTAAAATAAGTTAAAGATAAGTTGAGAATAAGGATAAATATTCATAATGTTTTATTTATATTTCAAACGAGAGGAATGAATTGAACAAATTACTGTTATAAATCGCAAAAGTGAAATGTATCCAACAAAGCACAAAAATTACTGTGTAATATATGGTATAGTAATTTGTTCAACTCCTTCCTCCCTCGTTTAGATCCAAATAATTGTATTTTATTTCTTTTAGTAATTCTTATGCAATATGATTTTTATAGAAAATAATACTCCGCTTCAAGGAACTCGCGCCAGATGGTGGAGAATGTGGATGCATGAAAGCGGTAGCCTTATTTTCGCCGGGTAATATAATATTAACAAATTATTGATGTTAACTTCACCTTTGGCTTGGGTTACCAACTTAAAACCAACTTTTTCCTCGTTATTAATTGTAAAAAGTACAAACTTTTTGTAGACTCCTATTTAGCATGAATGATGCACAAATACGATTAATCAAAACTTTAGTACATTGGTGAGAATGAAACTTAAGAATTGTCTTATTTATGTTTCAAAATTTGTATTTATTTCCAGAGAATCCTGAGCTGAGTGCACCAGACACAGTAGCAACGATATATGAACATACTTTGTGCATTTTCCTGGACTATACGTCTACTCGTTATATGCATCAAAAATTTTGGAGGTTGTTACGTTTGTTAAGTTTACTTCGTGATGTGAAACCAAAAACTGTAGAACTTTTATTCTTTCGTGAAAATATAGGTCAAACCACAATAGCTCATTTATTAGATAATATGTACAAAATGGGACATTATTCCAATTAAGTGTTTACAAAAATCGTAACATCTCAAAAGAATTTCCAGTTATGTAAGCACACTTATTGCTATAATATATGTATCAGACCAAAATTACGCTCTATTCAATTTTTTATATAGTTTTATGTAAATATACAAATTACTTAAGAAAATTGGTCGATGTACCTCATTATTATTATTATTTGTATTATAACAAACTATATGTTATGGTTAGAATGTGTTATATAATGCTCTTTTGCATTTAGATCAAAATAAGGAATATTATAATAAAAAAAACTTTGTATAAAATAGAACAATATTATATGTGGTTGTTTGTTATTAAAATAACTGTTTATATTATTTTGTTGAAGATATATTTTAATAGTTTTTATTTTGTATCACAATCATCTCTCGACCAATTTACTAAATCGAAACCACGTCATGCGTTTTTTCTCGGGGATCTTTATGTTTACAAAATAAGTTTTTTTTAATCATTTTGTTATTTATTATCTTAATAATTTTATTTATCTGTACATTGCTTTAACTGTAAATGTAAGTTATTTGTTTGTGTTAAATAAGTTGTCTTTTCACATTACTATGAAAAGTAAATATAAACTATACAGCTGAAAATAATCCAAGTAAGTATATTATAATTCATTTTCATTTTGTGAAAAATAATTGAAAATACACTAACTTGGTAATAAATAACTGATGGGTTTATCGCATATGAGCTATTATTACAGTATGAAGGTATTGTTCCAAGACAGTACTTTGCGTAAATAGCAAAATACAAACACAATTTAACAAATATATTTCATAAATAACTTTAATCTATACAATGAAAAACGTTACAGTATTGTATAATTAATTCGATTCGTTTAAAATTTCTGTTAACAATGTTTTAAGAGTTTTTAACCTCGTTATTAAACTGGTTTCCATATCGTATTCAGTGTAAGGAATTGTTAATACCTTGTAACCTGCCAATTTTAACAGTTTACACTGAAATGACATGATTCCAGTCAAATTTTTGGTACCTAAAGTAAAATCACGGAAATTTTGTAATATTACGGCGATTCTGAAATAAAAAGAGATATAAATTAACATATGAATATGCTTAAACCTTATTCAGATGTATTTATAACAGATACTTTATTATACTATAAAAAATTAAATCTACGTTAATGCAACATAACGAATTTTATGTGTATGTTTAATAGATATAATAGATTTATATTAACTTATTAACACCTCTATAGACGAATTCCTTTAACAATTTTCAGTTCGTTCAGACTAATGAACCAAAAATGTACATATAATAGTGTATTACTCAATAAGGAAAAAATAATCCTTCATCTTTGGCTTGGGTTACCAACTTAAAACTACTTTTGCTCGAGTTAACGCGATGCCGTAAGCGTTAATTACTAGATTAGGGTATTCTTTGTTTTTATTAAAATATATAAGAATTAATTAATATACTTAGTTTTAGCACATTTTCTCAATTTGGGAGATTATCTAACGTTGAAGTAACTGAAAGTTCATCATCATATTTAAGCGAATTTCTTGAACGCGTTTTCGAGATGATAAAAAAACGCGTTCAAGAAATTCGCTTAAAACTGAGTTAAAAATTCTGGTTTTGTAATTGAATTAAATTTTCCCATGCCTAAAGAATGTGC